>JASKGN010011080.1:0-120486 GCA_030556245.1 Falagria sp. GC000072 | reverse complement strand
ACCGGCGTTGATACATCTATGATACATACCTGCGCCAAGTAGGATACATAACCTAGGGGTTTAATGTTACAAGTTTTATGTAACATAGATGTATCAGATATGTAACTGTGCTTACTGGATAGTCTATACAGACCCCTAAAAGCATATTATAAATTAATAATATAAAATAATGTAACACATGACTTAAAATAATTATTAGCAATAAATACTTTAAACATTCAGATTTATTTCTTCTTTCTCGATCCAGTAAGCATTCTCAATAGTCAAAAGCCAGGAAGAAGAGACTTGGAATCGGGAATATTCAAAGCGATATAGCTTTGGTTCCCACTGCTCCAGATGGCGGAAGTACTTCTAGAACTCGCAAAAAACCTGTAAGTAAAGTACTAAATTGAATACATATATTTATAATATATAATTTTAATGTAACCATTCATACATCAATAGAAATAATAATTTTTATTATATTCTGATATTCTGAACTTTGAAGCTGCAAAATTCTGAAATTTCATATTCCCAGGGCGCTAGGACTGCCACGTCTACGTTTTACAGTTTCTACAATTCATAAATAAATATGTATATGTAATATATAAAGCTACTTAAGTCATTGAGACTACAGATATAACATGTCATTATCTGAAAGCACAATAAAAACTTAGATGTCGAGTTGTAAAACATGATCATCACTAAATATTTAATTTTTTCAACCAAGTACATTGCGAAGAAGAAGCTATTTCATATTCCGACAACGCATTACTTTTTTATGCGAACAAGCATCGTAAATGCAAGTGTCGAGAATAAGTTCAGGACGTTGCATACAAAAAGGGTGAAAATATTAATGGAATGGTAATGGCTGTTAAGAAGCCGAAGAAGCGCATGTCAATCCTCCTGAGTGTTGAAAGTTTGCATAGACAAACATGCATAAAATGTTTGTTATCACGTTTTCAAACAAAGTTGTAACGGTTTTGAATGTGTATTTATGAATACAATAAAGTACAATAATCAGATACAATAGAATAATTAATTGAATTAAATAATTATGTCGATGTATAGCATCCTAAGAGACATCATCGAACTCGAAAAATTCGATTTGTTTTTTTCCTTCTTCGTTCGAATTTAGTATACGCAGTGGAGTTGTGTTAGTGGTTGTGCATATGTAGCGGAAGTAATGTGTGCAAGAGAGCGCACGCCTCAACCCCCTTGGGAATTTGCAATATTCAGTCGCGTTAATTATGCAATAAAATTAAACGCGGCGTGCTTCGCCTTGCGGCCATATTATCGAATTCGACTACGGACGGCATACGTAGTCGTTGCTGAAGCCTTGCTTCTTGCAACGACTCTTGCTCTCCGCACCCAAACTAACGAACTCACAAACTACTAACTAACGTCAAAGCGATGCTGCAAAACATGGATTGGCGGCGGCAGCAAGAGACGCCGTGGGTGTGTCGATTGCGATGCATGCGACCACGATGTAATGACTAATTCATCGATTGTATGATAAACAATTGATCATAAGTTAAAATATACATATGGTATATCTACTGTAAAGGAGTTCAATATATATAAACATATTTCTACTTGCATATAGTAATTATAAACAATACCGCTCTTTATAAATGTCCACTCACTTATCTGAGCGAAATTCAAACTCTACAAACTTACTGCAAATGTGAATATGCATATGGGGGTGAACTTTTGGCCACCAAGTATACATGGTGTAGGGTAGCAGTAAACTTCAGTTGTTGATGATTGACGAAATATATGTCTGAAAGATTTTTAGAAAGCGAAATACACTGACTTTGATCGGCCCTCTAATTTGAATATTAGATTTTCGCTGGTAGGTATATAACTAATCGTCAGAATAAAACTTGCTCGCCTCTTTGGAGCAACCGTGAGCACACACAGGCTTTTCAAGTCCTTTGCTCGCGGTTTGCTTGCGCTGTTGTATCGTGGTGAAAAGCGCGCCTTACCCTTTGAAATATACACGCCGCAGCCAAATCCCCAGGATTATATTTTAGAAAAATAGGATGCCGCATAAATTATTTACAAGTCGCCTTCTTTCTGCCGGCGCCGCCACCCTATACTCGACGAGAGGGCGCATCTTTGTGTCTCTTGTGTATTTGCCTATAAACCTCCATCCTTCGCATCCTACATATTCGAGTAACTATACAGCAACTCTCGCGATAAAGAAAAATGAAAATTTCTATAATAGCACATGAAACGTGGGTGCATTTTTAATGTAACTTATCTCTCCGGCATCTGTACTAGATGTTGGCATTCTCTTCGTCTATAACAATAAATCACAATTTCCGAAAGCCAGCATTGAATTAATGTCAACATTTTTTATGCCAGTTTTATTTTTGTTGTGAATTTTCAAAGTTACTTGCGTAAGGACCTGTATAAGTTAAATCCACTCGGCGAACAACGTGAAATAACCAGAGAGCTCTAGCAAAATTTCCATCTTCGTGAAAAGACGTAAGCGGGACTGCACTTGTTTAGCACGTCGTGTCAAAGGCTCGGTATGAATGAACAAGTGAATATGCTTGCTTGGAAAATATTAATTTTGTGGGAATTATCATGGATTTAATCAAATATTAAACATGTATTCAAGAAGCAACCAAGATCCTTTAGTACGAAAAATGACAGACTGAGCCACTGTCTATTTGCAGTATATTCTAAATCATCAGCTCGCCGCTAAATTGATAAGAACTAATTGGAGGCGAACATGACATGCGAGGACAGAGCAGAAACGGATAAAACGAGCAGTGAACTAGGTAACACTCCCAAACTGACGACGAAGTGAACATACGACGTCGCAACCGATGTCCTTTAAACCGTAAAATTACTTATCTGTTTCCCTCCCGCAAGATTCGATTCGCCTAGATTACATCCCATTAGGACGAAACTCTTGCTGGACCCGGACGAGCATCGTTTGTATTTAGTGACTTTAAAAAGTTTTAGTGCTTCCTTCGTCTCCGGTACATATCGCTGGAGCTTTCGCAGTATTAGGTCTCAATGACTTTTGATGTTCTCATTCAGGCATGGTGCTGGCCTCCTTTTTCCAAGATCTATTCGCTGATAACCCACTAGATTGTAGATAACCCCTACAGGACAATGGCTGGTACAACAAAGTGAAAATCAACGGTGAGCGTGCGAGCGATTTTCCTTGGAGGGAACTTCGACACGCTAGGCAAGCGTGAATAAAGGAGCGGACCGAAGTTTAGATTGAAGAACTAACTAAATGGAATTCCAACTATTTGCAGTTAAAACCTCTTTAACTATCGGAGATATAGGAACTTATTGAAATGATAATAAATTTTGATTTGCACAGATATACGTAACAATATCCGACGTAGAACTTTACTCAAAGAATGAAAAGTATATTTGCAAAAATATAGTAGTGCCAAATTTCTGCTGACAAACATAGATGTTTAGCTTTCAGCATTACGTAGATATAAAGGTGACACGAGGTGTGGGCGTCATGCTAGGAAATCCCATCCGCTTTATTATCCAATACACATAATTGCACATAACGACGGTACACGACCAGATGAATAAAGTGGCAAGAAAAGGTGTTTTCCTTCATGTGAACGTGCGCGTCCATATTTCGCCAGATCCTTCATGCTTGTCTCCGTCTCTAACTCGAGCATCTCACCGGAACGATAAAAATAAAAGTGACCCAACGTGTTTTTCGTCCGTCGTTGATCTACTTACACTCACTTACTGTTACACTCTACGGTGTACGAACCGAATCTCTTGCGAAAAACATCATCTGCAGAGCCGGGTTATGGTTACCGTGCTGCCACCGACGACCGACGCCGCCGCTATGCCGGCAACGAGCAAGTACATCGAGCGTCAACGTCGAAAACGCCGACGATAAATCAGGTGATTACAGGAAAACCCAATTCATCTTATCGCCCTCAGTTTTCGCTCGCTTTTCCTGCTTGTCTCTTTTCTCTCTTATTCCTTCATCTACATTCACGACCTGATTTCAGTATGTACTTGCACTTGTTTGTATACAGCATGTTTGGATTATGACAGGAAATAAATAAATACTATTGGTTTCTGATTTGGACATCTCCAAGGAATCAAGTCAAATGTTGGAAAAAATGGAAAATCATAAGTCTACAGAAAAAGCAGAATTGGTATAAAAAATGGTTCCAAGTTTTCCCACTTTTTTTGGTTTCTGAACAGAGCTTGAAGTGAAGTGTCAGACTACTATTATTTGCTAGACCCCAGAATGGTGACATTCTAAATAATGCAAAATATAGTGCTCCAGATCTGTAGTTAGACCTGGACAAACATTCCGGCCAAATCGCGACAAGCAAAGGCGAGTCGAACCACGAAAGGAAAGCATCACACTTGTTCGAAGCATCTAGGGGTTAGGTGTATCGGTTGCACGTATAGGTAGCGGGGGCGGCAAAGGTAGTGTGGAGCGTCATAACTCCGGGATGTGCGCAGCAAGAGAGTGGGTCATGTATAATACATCTGTAGGCCAGGTCTTGCTTCGGACGCGGACCGCGACCGGCGGACGCATACGACGCTGAACGAGAGCCGGCGGCGGCTGTTGAAGTGGGAGCGCAAGTAGGAAAGAGTCGAGGCCGTACACGAAGGATCGATGAGCGACGCGCACGCGGGCGTCGTCCCAACCCCTACTCGGGAGCCGCGTGTGCCGCACACCAGCGCGCCGCCGCCGCTTGCCGTCAGGACACGACATCATCATCGGGTTAGCCGGGGTTGAAGGCGGCCCTCAAGTGTGTGCCTCTAGCGCCAGTACGTTTCGAGGCGACGCCGCACGCGGGCATCCACCAGCGTCGACAGCCGCTCGATGCCAATGACGTAACGCGCGCTCTATCACAGATTGTGTCCACCACATTTTGGTCAAGATTTGGCTACTTTTTCGGGGTGACAGTCACTTAATTGTGTTGGCAATTCTAGAATTGGCTTTTTTAGCCACTAACGATGATCGTTAATGTGAAGTTGATCGTTTCCTCAAGGGGTAGACTGTGATCACATCCTTGTAATGACACCAGAGCTTGTGCGGGTTCTAGTGCAAGAAGTCGCACAGAGGAACTAGCAGAAAGCTACGTGGTGTGTGCAACTGACTACTTGGTTGACAGAAACGTCCTAAGAACAGCGGGTGAGATATGTTTGATTTTGTGAAACTTTAAAACCACGCCACTACTTTGCGCTAGCGCAAGGACTCAAAGAAAATAGGTTAGGACGAAAACAGTTGAAGTAGGTCGGTAACCCATTTAAGAGTTATTATTGAACTCTTATTGAAATGCAAGGACACGTTGCAGATTAATTTAAATTGAAGGTATACATTATTCCTGCGGGTACTCATAACGCAATCAAAGGGGCGAATCCCTAAATAACTTAAGGGTTTGGTACTTAGCCTTTATATCTTTGCGGCTGATTTGGGTAATTAGGTCAAATTGCTTTAATTTATATGTAATTTGACCTTTTTTGAGATGGTAAGGGATAGTTTGGACTTGACTGCTAGGGTCCTGCTTTTTAAAAAGAAGGGTTGATTACATTTATTATGATTAAACCAAATGCGAGCCTCATAACAGTTCACTTATGACAGATGACTTTAATTATGTGTTTTCAGGGTAAATAAGTAATATTTTGAAAACATTCCGTTTTGTTCACTTGCATAACATCCAATAATAATTCATATAATTCATAACCGTTGTCTATTCAATGAAAAATTTTATTGGCAACAAAAAGTCATAAAAATTTGTCCTTTCCCTTTTCCGACTAACATTTGTAAATATAAATAGACAGGATAATATCATTTGGAAATAAATCTATTCTATAGAATAAATTTTAATAATAAATGTTGTCAATTTTGAATAATATTTTCATTTGAATCATTTCATAATACGAAAGTTTTCCTGATAAATTTCTTTACAACTCTTAAGAAGCAAATCTAATAATATTTAAATTTATTATTACTTCAGATGAATCTTACATTACTTTTTTTTATTATGGGTGTACGAAACGGGAAATTGTTAATTTAAATTTGTTAAAGTTGAAGATACAAACAGCATGCATGCAAAGATTTAAAACATTTTTTTATCAAAAAATAATAAATCTGGATCTAATAATAAATTAAAAAAGCAATTATTATGATGACGAGAAATTTAATAGGAAAACATTTAAATTTAAATTTGAAAATTATGCAGAATCATAATATAAAGAAGGATGAAGAGAAATGACCTAGAATAATAATTAATTTGAAAACAACCCATTCCCCACTATTCGGAAAGTTGCGAGAAAAATCAAAGAGTAAATTTTATGGTCAAATTTTTTAAAGATAGCTTCCCGTATTGTGTTGTACTCTTGAACCTTGATGATGAACGACGCCGTCAAAACAAAAAGGGAGCGTTATTTTTTATCGCGGGCGTCGTGTCGCAACGCAACGTTAAGTTTGTCAAACGACGAAATAGTCCGCGTCCGCGCCGCGAATATGATGCATACGATGCGATGACATGTGCCACGTTATTTTCGTTCACACTCGACTACGAGGCGGCGAGTCGACTACCGCTCCCGTCGACGGCACCCCGACAGCGTGAGCTTTCGCGAAATTCAAACATTCATTACTTTTCATCCCAACTACATGCCAACAAAAACATACGTGGTGAATGCCAACCCGCAAACTCTGAGTATACAACATAATACTGAGTGTATATTCACATAACACACGAATTAAGATATTTCCAAGAATATACAGATTATATATATATTAACTTTGTAGTTGAGTAAAAAAGTAAAACTTGAAGGGGCCGGGAGCCATGCCCGTAAGTGTATCTGATGAATATTAATTGGTGGAGGCAGTATCAACAAAACAATCATAATTTGCGAGCAGACAGGAGCTAATTATCGACAAAATAAATTGAAAATTCTCTTTTCACATATTAGGCAATTAATTAAATATGTATGGAAACACACAGCATCAAATAACATTGATATAACTCATGGGCTACTTTTTGCATGAGTGAATGTAACTCGCAATTGTACGTAACTTGACTCGTTACCCGCTTCGCGGCGTTAAATTTAAAACGTTTATAAATATTTATAAACGCATTATATTTGTAAATACTGGTGGTGGGCAAACCGCGCGTGTTTGTTCATGTTCGCACTTCCGTACGTTCATGTTTTGCCGCTCCCGCTGCTGTTGCTGCCAGCGAAGCATCCAATTGCATCGGAATAATAAACGAATTGACTAATAATTTATGCGGTTAATTAATTATTAAAGCCATGGTCGTATTATGCGTGCGTGAATTGGGGGTACATATTTCTTCCCCCTTGCGGCACGGTGGGTGTTGAGAGAGCGCAGACGGTCCCAGCAATGGCACCGTGCTGCTATTAGATACCTATACCGATATGTGCAAAACGTCAGCGACGCAAATACAAGATGCATAAATATATTATCGGCGCGCGTATATTCCTCGACGCCGGATATTTCTCGCTCCAGGCGCGGACGTGTAGGGGCGGCTTGCGTCTATAAAGGAGCGTACGATTTCGTGGCGTCACGTGCCGACGCGGCCGGGGCATGCTAAAGATGACAAATTGGCGAGCGATGGCGACGTTTGACAAATTCGTTCAAGCACCGACGAATCGGCGGATGGGGCCGATTCAAACGATCATGTGCCGTCGTCCGGCATGCCACATATTCTATGCTAGATAATATTTATGCCTATTTATGCCTATTTACCCTGCCTTTCAGCATGGCTTCAATATATCCCCAACGATGGAAATAAAATTATGATAGAAACGTAGTTTGTCTTTTTTATATGAAATATATATATATTGCCTGGGTTATGTTGTTAGATACTTGGCCTCCCAAAATTCTGGGAGCTCTATGGATGCTGTTTGGGTGACCCAACAAATTCTTTTTCTGGGGGTAACCTCTGTGAGCATAGTTTTCAGATTCATAAATGAGGGGAGAAGGAGTACCCAAAATTTCACTACCTGCACCAATTAAAATATCCAAGTCATAATTTGTGCATTCCATAATTTACATTAAGGCAATACCAAAAAAGATTATTTCGTATTCCTTGTACCCACAAAACATAAAATTTAATAATATAGCAATTATATCCAACTGAACATACCTACACGAATTTCACGAAACCAAAGTATTCTAACGATTCCGCCCGCCCCATAAATAGCGTTCCCTTTAATTCGGAAGCACGCGAAGAAAGGAAAGCCAGGATAATGCGTGTTTTCAACATGCAAACTCAAAGAAATTAGATACAGCCACATAGCTCGGAAACAAAAAACAAACTTCGCTTCACATGCGCGTTTGTGGTGCTCAATACGCACTAATCCAGTGCCTAATTGAAGCGAGAAGTTTAGGCTTTGTCTAACGAACAGACTTCTCGTCCAGTACCGGTATCACTGGCGTGCCATGGCGTCGCGACGCAAACCTGAACGAGTTAATCACATTAAGCAAACGTGTGTAGTATGGCAACTCATACATATTTCTTTATTGGCAGCTGGTTTAAACCACGCGACGATAAAACACAAGTGTTACTCCGAAAATGATATCGCTGCTTGATGTAATAACTCCAGACAGGCAGGAAAGTGCTGGAGCGAAGGCGCGAGCGAACTTGCCCTAGACTCTAGAGTATCTTGTATCTATATAAACGGCAAGTCTTAATAGGCGAGAGCGTTTGTTGAAAATGGAGTGAATTCGACAATAAAAGGCAATCGACGACGAGTACTTAGCGCGAGAAGTTTGCCTTCTTCCCGTTTTCCATTTTCCGACTAGAGTTGCTTGAGCCGCCACACTGCCACATTGGCGGATGAGCAACAAACAAAAAGCCACGAGTTTGTTGCTACACGAGCGAATGCGCGTCCGCGATCAGAAGATGTATGAAGACGAAACGCGTTCAGGATGCCAGGAAGAAAGGACCCAAGCAACTTGCGAGTTTGCTGCGTGCACACAAATGACTTTGCCTACACAGTGTTGTATTTAATTAATTTCCACGACGGCTATATCCACTGCATGGGTATGTGCCATAGATCTCATTCAATTCAAACAAAGATTTATACTTCATCTACGTGATTGCATCTCCACTTGTGTTACAATTGACCTTGCTGCTTGCTAGTTTATTTTGTCATTATTTACTTTTATTTTAGTTTTTGAAGAATGAAAGGTGGGACCTATCACTGTTAACAGTATACAATGCAGACCTGTATAAGGGAATTGCACAAAGAACCGCAGAGCATTGACAGAAACAGCCGAAACTCTGCTGAAAGTTTATGATACGTGACTGACGTATAAAATAGAGTGGCTTGCACAAGCGGTCGCTCGCTCTGGCGATTGACGTAATTCGAAAAAGGTAAGTGCTGCGTGCGTATTTATGTCTACGTCTTCTGGAAAAGCAGCCTTATTCCAAAGCGACCTTCTTATTTCATTTCTGAGCTGTCGCCCTTTAATGGTCTTGTGGTTGCTTTGTTTATTTTCCACACCTGGTCCGAAAGTTGTGAGGAGTCAAAGTCTACAACCGATTTTGACTTCAGAAGTCTACACAACTGATTTTGATTTCAGATACAGCCTGGTTACAAAAAAACTAAATCATTTTCTTTCATGTCATAAGCAAATTGAAACCTCAAACTAATTCAACCAATGTAATTAAAAATTACTATATTCTTATTAAGAATCTTTTGATGTTTGGTTGCAGCACTTTAACACACCACATACACCCACCCTAATTTCAAAACTTAAATTGCATATTTGCAAAGTCAATTATAAAGTAATCCACTGACAGGTCACCACAGTTTTTAATTAATATCCAGTACGAACGACTTCGCATAACGTTTGAAGGAGTGGCGCGTGATTTCTTTACGTGGCACAAAAGGAGAGCTAACGAACGCGTGGAAACTCATTACCAAAGTAGCAACCGGAAAGCGGTAACTATCACAATGCTGCTGTTCGTACACACAAATTGCATTCACATGTGCTTCCCATTCCTCCCTTATACTTCGCGGCTTGATAGAACGCTATTTGCGTTTGTGGTTTGGCGCTTTGGAACGCGTTCAAGATAATAAATGCATGTATGCGTGCCTTCAACTCGCCTACGCCTCTGACGATGTGTTTTTTGGGGCTATTAAAATCGCGCGCAAACTTTTATACTCGCACGACGAGCGATAAAAATCGTAATGCAATTAAAGCAGCTCACCGACGTGAGGGCGAACTCGCTAATTAATGTTTTTTACATGATATTTAATTACTGCCACTATATAAAAGCAAGAGGGATGGCAAAGCATACGGTTTCAGAGAGAAATGAATTTTGAAGCGCGCAAGATGCGACGAGAGCAAAAGTAATTTTGGTTGCAATAATATTCCGTATTTTTATGCGGGTTATGATGGTGGTAGTGAGAGTCCTGAAGGAGAAAAAGTCGTTCTGGTAGCTCTAGTATAGCTCAGAAGAACGGGGGAGTTTGCTTTGCGCTGCTGCGTGAACAATGCGTCGAAATTTTGAGCGCGATGGCAATGTAATATGAAACTCAGTTTTCGAAATCGTTGCAAGATTGAAACGCTGGTTGCGTGTGGTTGCGTGCTCACAAACCAAATTTAATAGATGAAGTTATGTTTGAGGAGAATGGAATATCGTTCAGGGTATTTTAAGCTTTGATTATATTTTCATGGACTCACCATGGTAATGATATTTGTGTAAATTGTAATCTTCCAAGTTTCAACCATATACAACTTTGCAGACTTATAAAAAGTGATGAAAGATTATGGCATATGTATACTGAATGATATTATAAATGTCCAATTACTACATGAACAATATTCCTTAGGGTTACTAAATTTGGCTGGTTTATTAGCAGAAAAGTTTTGCAGACCCAGTATATGTAAAACTATTCCATGAGTAGTATTCTTAGAAGAACATTAAAGAATAATATATTTTAATCATCAATTAGCTGGAAAATTTATTGTTTGCCAACATTTAAACAATAAATAGGAAAACTTGGAAGTGTACAATGAAGCATAGTAATCAATAATTTCTGTCACTGAAGCTTTGCAAATCTACAGACGTTGGTCCTATTGCCATTTCAATAAATGTTGATTGATGATAGCACCTTTCATTCTCAAAAGCATTGATACACTTCCAAATTTATGCGACTTCCAAATATACCAGTAATTCCAGGAAACAAAAGAAGAAATACGAAAGAAACTTGGGCACACTCGGGATGGGCTTTAATAATTTGGCCATAACTGGAATAACTTTCTATCCAGTATACGTTTCGATTCGTCGGAATTGATATAAATTAGATTGACGACTTCATCGAGGCGAAGGACGACAACGACCAAGATGATGATGACAAGCTAGAGGTCGTTGGGGCGCCCGTGTTTGAGACGCTTATTTCATTACCATTACCCTTATACGATGCCGACGTCATGTTTACTCCAAAGATTGAAAAGATTTACAAATATAAATACGTCCAATCTATTCCCAACATCAAGTACTAGCTATTTTCGAAAAATCCAGATAGTTATAGATATTTCAAATTTTGATGATTTAATACTCTGAACATCTCTATGTTATGCTGCTGAAGCTTGGATATTGAACCCCGCTTAGATAAACAAACAATCGAAATAATAAGACGAACAAAAGCGAAAAGTTTGCTCATAGCAAAGAGAAGCAAATCGGAGATAATAAAGATCTCCGCTTATTTGGAAACACATTAGGTAAAGCGAACCGGACCCGATGATATCGAATCCGTGCAGATCTCTGGAACTCGTAGAAATGTAATCTTCTTAAAATTGTATCAATTGGGTATAGCTAGGGATAAGTATGGGAAGGTTCGTACAACCCTGAAATCGGTCACCTGTGCACATACCCTGCACCCCGCTATCGCCACTCTTCCGCAGTAGCGTAAACACAAATCGGAAATACAAGGTAATTGAAACAGAACTAATAGGAAAAGCGCATTGGTTGCTTTCATGGTATGTATATACATGTATCTAAAAATACATACATATATAGTAAGTCCTGTGTATCAATTTGGGGCGGGTGGGTTATGCAGTAGTAACTCGGTTTGTGTATGCTCTTCAAGTTGTACACATTCCGAGGTTCTGACAATTGCGAGTTTGCTTACATCGAGTATAGATGTGCCTCGGTCGACGTAACGTTATACAAATCTACTGTTTGCTGCTTTTCTATTATAGAAAAATTCGAGATTTGCTCCCGGGTAGCAAAATCATGTAAAACGAATTTTGGAAAATATAAATTTGATAGTTCCATAATTTTAGGAATATTTTAATAGGTCCTATTAGGACCCAAAGGTCCTGTTTAAATATTTGACCTATCAAACATTTCAGGTTCCTGAACGCGAAAAATTTAGCTCTTGCATAGAGGCAAAATTGAATAAATGAAGGCACCCGCTTATAGATTTTGTATAAATAATAAAAAATGGTAAAATAGAAATATTGCATTGTTAAATTCCCAGTATTCCGGGAATATAGATATATATTACCAATCTCCATCCTGCACTTTGCAATAAAAAATTTAATATCAAATATTAATGTTGTAGCGAATAGAAAATGTGTTTCTGCGCTTTGCCAAATGAAACAAACAAATATGAATAAAGTATGTCAATATATTTTTCTGCAGAAAGTTCCCGAAAGCGATGTAAAGATGTAGAGATATAATAATAGAAATCATCTTTAATTAAAGGTTATCAAGAACTACTATCGCTCATATATCATAAAAGGAAATATAGTGCGTGACAGTGACAGTATCACCTCATCCCTCATCCATTTCATCATTGATTGGCTAGTGTATTGGATATCGGATGTATGTATGAACTGCCCTGATACGATACTGTTTCTGCTTTATTTATTATTTTTTGTTATTAGTAGGAAATTCGTGATTTATTATCATTTCTAGAATGATTGATAAACATAATTTAATCGCCCTATCCGTAATAAGCAGAAAAGCGATGAAATAAAAATTAAGTTATTAAAGCAATATAAACACGAGCGTTTATAGAGAATAAAATGATTTCTGAACTCAATAAAACGATAATAACCCCTTGTACAAGATCATAACGAGTTTGCGACTCTTTTACAGCCGAGCGATATACTCCCAGATAAATAGTGGTGTAATATCGGCAGCAAATTGAACGCAAGACCGCAAACAGTTCGGAAATTCGAGTCTCTCAATCGGGGTGCATCGCTATGGAGCCGTCGTCGCATCGCCAAAGCTAATTGGCGCGATGTCGACCGGGAGCAGGTCGCCTGCTGCTGAACGAAGGGTGGCAGCAATCGAAATAGTGCGGCACAATTCGCGGTCTTGCAATTTTGTTGTCCGTTTTATTACCCATAAATATTGCACGTGTGTGTTCGGTTAATGCATTTATCGAATTTTCACCTACTGTTCTCAACCAACCAACACTATGGCACTCTTTTTTTAATTAACTTCATTTTCACCTTCATGTTTGCTACGATCTCCAATCCTGCTCTCGGCTGTATTAGCTATACCTATATTAAGCTGAATTTGGCTGTTTAAAAATCAAATCTGCTGCTGTCGTTATTAACTTGATTATACAAGATATCTAATATCACACGCCTCCGGGGTCGTTACAGTAGTAGCCTGCCTGATAATTGATTATCGGCGTGCTGACGGTGTAACAATGACCGATATTGGAGGAGGGCAGGAATGACCATTACATAAGTGCGGTACAAAACTGAGTCGATGGTCAGGAACGTGGTTTGCTCATGCCTTGAAGCCACGAATGACATAGTCTGATTCAATCTATAAATAGCTGCGCCGCCATTTCGTCATTAACTTTTGCCACTAATGGCATGTAACCCTCACAGATGGGTGCTTCTCCGCTGCCACCGCCGCTGTCGGCGATTTGCGGACGTCGGATTTATATAATATACGGTCAGGAATTTGATTTAGTTAAATTACATGAACACGAGCGTAATAGGTGATTACTGTGATTAGAATGTGACATAGCTAGTCTTTCTAGGAAATCTGTAAATAAATACTTGCAAAAACATCACAGTGTCCAAATTAAATTGCTACATGTTACTTTTCTTTTGTCACCCATATTATGAAATTAATCTTTTTTTTTATCAAAACAAAAAATCTATCATATACCAAACTTAAAAATTTACCAGT
This sequence comes from Falagria sp. GC000072, assembly GCA_030556245.1. Lineage (NCBI taxonomy): Eukaryota > Metazoa > Arthropoda > Insecta > Coleoptera > Staphylinidae > Falagria > Falagria sp. GC000072. Next base: position 106,336 of record JASKGN010011080.1, on the reverse strand, counting down.
ACATATTTCTGGAGAAAAAAGGGAACGGAAAGGTAACAGCGAAAAGAGGAAAACCGAAGGTACAAAATCAAAATCGCTTGGCTGCCGCCACCGTCGGCGCTATTGGGGCACATATACATTTTAAATATCAATAGATGTGACCCGAACCTCGTCTCCGAGTATTCCAGTAAATACATGCAGAATTTTCTATGCGACGCGGCGCACACGTTGAAATGAATTGGAATAGGAACCCGCTTTTTCGACGAATGGTAAAGCCCACGACGATATGTGGCATACAGACGCGTACAACAAAAATATATGTGGAACAATGCAAAGAAAAGAATATGAAGTAGGCTGCGTTCGCATATTGCAGAATATATCGAGAATATCATTGAATATAGAAATAGCGATTTTACACTTGAGATCTGCGCTGTGCTTGCTTGAAAAATAGATATTTATGTGACAAGTATTTGAGAGTATTTTTCTTGCTTATTCTCTTGGGGATAATCACAATGTAAGTATTTTAATCAATAACCGAAAAAATATATAGTTATTAAATTGTTTTGAAGAATATGATCTGGTCTATATATACAGAAGCTTTGGGGAGTAAAATTCAAGGGTTTCTTTAGTTCCATTATAATTTATAATTATCCCCCAGTATATTTTTAATGGCCCTCTTTCATAATTTGCGCGTTTTGAGGTTGTGGGGCAAAAATCCCATATGACCCATATGGGTCTGTGAAGATCAAGACCCTAGATATTGATCATTAAATGAGTTTAGGCAATGACTGCGCACGATTATTGTTAACCACACCAAAACAGTAAAGCCAACTAGTGTCAATTACGTTATTTTCATTAGACCGTACCAAAAGTACCGGAACCGCCAGATGTGTAGAAGTAGCTGACAACCGAATGGTGTTCGGATGCTGCGCGCATCTGTAGGATGCATCCGTGGCGACGATATTTATGTATCAATGTATCTACACGCCACTCGCCATCAACCGCAACAATAATATCTAAGTATGTCGAAGCATTAATTCAAACTCCGTCAACGCGATTCAGTCGGCTTGTGCTGAGCGATGTGACACGAAAAGCGCAAAACGTGAGCTGATCTACCCTGGATCTGATCTAGCTCTCAATGTGTTGTTGGTTTCTCGGGGTGTGTTTGCAAGTGTTGGCGAATTTGCTGCAACGCTTCGGGGAGGACATTGTTATTACCTGCGATGGTAAAATGTGTGCCATGTGTTGTTGTCGTTGTCGCCGCAAGGATGATAAATCGCGTTTGGATACTATTGATAATTATGGTTGGTGTACCATTTGTTTGCCTACTTTTGTTTCTTTTTCTGATTTCATAATTTCCATGAACATATTTTACGGAAATGGTTTTCAGCACACCCCAGGAAATTCGAAGACGACTCGTTTAAAAACGTCAACCGCGAAACAGCAGAAACATTACTAGCGTCACGACAAAACGGAACATTCATTGTGAGACCGTCGACGCACTCAGACACCGTTGGAACGCTGTCAGTGCAGCAGGACGGGCGCATCTATCATCTGCCGATCCGGAGGCGGCGCGACCGCCAACTGGCGCTGGGAACACCGAAGCCCCATGAAAAGTGCTTTCCGGACTTGAACACGCTCATCAACTACCACATTAGCAACTATCTGATCTTGTATGCGGACAATAAAAGTGCAAGGACGTTGTTGCTACCCTACAACACGACGGTGCCATCTCCTAAGGAGCGGATTTAAATGCAGGAAATTGACTCGTAAAACAAAAGAATGTTCTATATGTATATAAATATACATATAAAAATGGAGTGGTTTCATCGTTCATCTTGTCGCGAGTTGCCGCCACTTATGAATTGCGCAATAAAAGATTCTATGTGAGTGAGAATTGGGGGATTCTCAATTTTCCACTTTATTTTATACTTTAATAGTCTCAGTGTGAAATTGCTTTGAAATTGTATTTGCAACACAATCATTTTATTACATTATGATTATTTTATACTAGATAGAAATAATTGGATTATCTCAATAAATACATTAGGTTTGAATTAGATTTTAAATTTTTATGGAGATTTAAAAAAACCCTGGAAAATGTTTGCTGAGTACCCTCATCTCAGGTTGCAATTTCTAGCTTTTGATTTTTGCTATAGGGATTTTTTTGCAATGAAGCGGAAATACTCAAAATTGAAATCGACATTTCCAATTCGCATTCAATTCAATCGCAACAGGAAAATCAGTTATATACACAGTAATAATAAAAAGTCAACGGGAAAAATCAATGTGGAATGTACATAGACGCATAAGTTAGCAAATTTGTAAATTTGTAATTATCTTTCAATTGCATAGGTTAACTATTTAATCGCCTGTTTTATATATTCATGCATATAGCTAAACGGTGTTCAATATATAAATTACAAGTCGAACTTTTTCGATTGCAAGAAACATATACGCAATAATATAAAATGGAAACGCACCATAAAAATGAAGCCAACAGATTCCAATGGAAAAAGACCCTCTGGCGATGCCAGTTGCGCAATGCGTTGGTACTCATATTGCCGTTGCTGTTACCGCCAAAAAAGTGAGCAAACAAACCTGTACATTGCCCGCCAACGAAATACCAAATAAGAATGCAGTCGCGTGTGTGCACGCCCGCGAAAGTTACACGTCCAAGTGGAAAACTTGGCCACTCACTCTGTAAAGTTCTCATCGTTGGAAATCCAACGTTCCCAACATCTTTTTGTTTTTATCTCGAGGTGGCTTTGTTGTGCGGTTCGGTTTTTCGTTTTGATAACTTCAGTGCTTGTTTTCGCCCGCCCTTTTCTCCGCACAATAAAATAAAATTTCACTTTGCGAATCGAAAATCCACACAATATTGCGACGTTTCCTTGAATTACTTCTAGCCTGCCTGAAAGCAAACCCCTGCCACGAAAAAAACAGACAAACACGCACATACGAAGCTCACCTAAAAACCAACAAAACCAATAAATTGCCCCTACATATGCAAACAAATAAACCTACCACTGCCGCACACTTCATGCCACGAATTCCGCTCCGTACTCAAATAATCAAATACGGAAAAAATATACTATATGAAAAGCAAGACAAAAAACTAGCGAACCCATTGACCGAACCTGGAATGATTTTGAACGTCGGCGCTGAATGGGAAAAATAAAAACCGAAAATAATAAAATTCGTACCGAAGGGAATCCGCGTCGGGGAAACTTGGTTACGGCTTGAATTCGATGGTATTATGCACGCAATCGACTAACTAGAAATAGCATGTGGGCTAAATACAACAAAACTATGAGAAACGACTAGAAAAAATTGAATTTCCTGCGAAAGAGGAAAAATTGGTGAACAAATTTTATGGAATATAATAATAAATAAAAGCACTCTTCTGCCCATGAAACATTAAACCGAAAATTAATTGGTATTAGAGACCGGAATAAAAATATAAACTATGTCAGCGTATAAATTTAATTTTGCGCAACTAAATAAATAAACTAGTGTTAAATTTTGCATTTATGGACATTTATAACTCTAGCATGGATGATGCGGACGTCCATATTCAAATTTCATCTTAATCCGGATCAACAATTAGACACAATTAATTTCGTTTTATTGAATTTAATTGAAATTCAGCGAATGCATTTCTCATTTATTATTTATTCATGGTGCATGTTGTCTACAACGAGCAAATGCGCTTACGTACTAGAGTAGATGTCATGTAACATTAAACCATGCCATGTGCATGCATTATGTAGAACTAAGCTATAACTTACTTGGTGCTTGTTGAGGCAGTGCTCAAGATGAAAAACTGAGGTGAAGACGAAACCCAATGAGGATCTGAAATGAAAAGCATTTTATTTTAAAAAAAGTCTGGGATATAAAACACATAAGAAAAAAGTGCTTCCTCAATTCTTGAACAGAGTGTATTTTAGAGCCCATCATCTGTTCATCAATAAGGATCAATTTTAACCAAATCAACTAAAGGACATGTTCGTGAGGTAAATACGTCGTGAAACAAAAGAATCAAAAACAACAGAATCATAGCCGAAAACCGGAAACCTAATTTTGAAATTTAAGAATAGCAAGAGAAAATGCATTCAGTCAAATGTTTTTGCCGTCGAACTATGCGTTGTACGCGCTATTATGCGCTTTAATAATTAATATGGTATCAGTGATATACCAACAAGCGAAGACTAATGCTTTCGTGCAAACTTTGAAACTCTTACATTAGTCGAGCATTGTGCTAAGCGTGTTCTTCTTCGTTGCATTTATTATACATTTGTTGTTATGAGCTCCTGTGCGGAAGCTGCACATCGCATTTAACGTTTCACATGCTTTCTGTTTTAGTAGACGCTTTTCGCAATGCTTGGTTTCATGCTAGTTGCGTTTATTGTTATGTATGCAAGTTGGGAAAGCGAGAGATAGAGGAAATTAACTTTTCATTTAAGGTTTTTCAAGCTGACGATATTTAGTACGCAGGTAGCTAACTAAGTCAAAATTACAAAAACACGTCAATCATATGTAGATTTACCAAACACAAGTTTGAATGTGTATAAACTGTTTACATAAATTTATTCTATATGTATTTTAATTAACAATTTGTATAACAGCAAATGCCGAATTTTTTCACAAGTTCAACAAAAATTTCCCGAGTTTTTATTTGTAATAATTTTAAAACTTTCGCAAAACAATTAAAGCAACAAATAAAATAAATAAATAAAAAAGGGGAAATTCATTAAATATATTTCAACATTGGCTGTCGAAAACCGACTTCTCGATCATTACACTCCTCTCGTGCAAATAATTAATAAACCAGAATTCAGAATTTGTAAAACATCAATTTCGCTTTATGACGTAATAAAATGCAAATAATAATCAACAAACAAAACTGAAACGCATATATCCACTTCATCTATCGCCGTATCCTAGATTGTTCTGACATTTGCAATAACATATACAGTGCAAATATCCCGTTTAAATTTATTTATTCTACAGGATACTACTACACAGATGAGATCAATACACCTGCAGATCTAGTGCAACTCATTTCATTTCGGTGGGCATTATGTTAAAGTGCATCACGACGGTAGACACACCTTGTTTGCACCAGTAACATAAATACAGCAAATTAAATTATGCAGTGCAGCACACTTGGACGCTCCTGTATGCCTTGCTTCATGACAGGTCCTCCGAAACAGCATCGAAAATTATAAATCAAACCCGGTTTTCGCGCAAGCTGCAAAACGAAACCAAAGCTGAAAAAATCTAAAATAAACGCCAACCAACGCGAATGGCAAGCCCAGGATGGCGACATGCTCACGAGCATTATCCGCGCGAATATACAATTTAAATTTAATTAATATTAATTACAAAATCCTCGACGCGCGCACACATTGTCGACGCTTGGCTAGCAGCTCGTTGGCGCGTCAAATTGTTGGTTGCGGTGGCACTAGGCCAAAAGGACACACGCATTCATATATATAGTCGAAAAGCTGCATAAAATAGACCGTTTTCAAAGATATACCAATATGCAATTGCAATCTACAAGCGCGTTCTACCTAATAATTATATTGAAATATTAATTGCTAATTAATTTGGGCTGGCAATGTATGCGTTTAAAAAAATCTATAAACAGAATGCAAATTCAGCGCGTTTGCAAAAGTATAAAATTGACAACACATAGCCATGTTGGTCACCAATTAATTTAATCGACTAATGAGGAAATTGTGATAAAAGAAATTAACGTTGTTTTGTAATTATGTATGTATGGAAAATTACACAACTTTGTTAACGAATTAATGGTGAAATGGCCAAATTTGTTTCGGCCATGGAAATAATGCCACGCTGCTAAAATGGTAATCATTTGCACATATTTCTGAAAACGGCTGTTTTCCTTAATTCCTCTGCCAAAATTGCACAACAATCTGACTTTGATTACACTTTACGAGCTTTTAATTCGCCCTTCTCCGAATGATGTATCTAAGAGTTTGTTAACCTCTAACAAATTTGAATATCGCGTGCATGGTCGCGCCTAATTCCTCCACCCTCTACAATGAGCCAATTCTTCCAGTTAGGTCCTAGCAGAATGGCATTTGTTTTATTTGTTGCTCCTTTCAAGAGAAGGCTTTCGTTTTGTTTGCGCCAACGACGTTACGGTGTAAATTCGAACTCGTTTAACACGTCTCTAAGCAGAGCGCCGGAAACACGCGGGAAGAAAGGAAAAGTTGTAGTGACAGAAAACAAGCTTGCCAGCGTTCCCGTTGCCTTCTCTTTCGACCACTACCACATTTGGCCATTAGGTTTATTGCGCGTATTTTTAGGAAGCGCCTCAGACGACCTGGAAGCGACTGCCTGAAGAGAGCCAGCTAAGGAACAAAACCAATACGATAAACTCGAGAAGGCACGTATAATGGCGCGAAACGCGGAGATGCGATGTGAAGTCGAGCGAGAGCGCACAAATGCTCTAAGATGAAGAACCCGGGAGAGCTTGTATGCGTGGGATGCCCATAGGTTGGGGAGGATGGAAGACCTGGATGTGTATATATACTCAGTGCTTAAGATTGAACGGGTGTGTTGGAATAATGGGAATAGAGTGCGGAGGAAAAAAACAACGTCGCCAATCTGAACAAGTCTTGCGGGTAGTAAATTTAAGGAATTGTCTTGTGTGCCCAATGCTTGTCAACAGGAATTGTTGCTGCGATCGTTTTCGGAAAAATATCTGACTCTTGAAATTCTAGTAGGTAGTTTAATGGTTAGTTACTACTTATATTGTTAAGTGCAAAACTTTCAATTGTTTAAAGTAAAGAATTCAAGAACACTGCTGAAAAGATGATTCTGTTTGGGTGTACAAAATTGAATATCAATACGATGCAAAAAATAAAATTTATTTATTTTTTTAAATGTTTTATGTGATTTTTTGTATTCCTTTTTTGTTCCTCCCTTACAATTCAGCAAAAACATCTTATTCTGAATAATTTTGTATTCCCTCCCTTATAATCAAATACTTCAGGATTCAAAATAATACGAGTATCACGAAAGCAAGTTCGAACTTCATTCGATAATAAAATAAAACAAAAAATAAAGGTAGCCAAGTCGAATAAAAATAGAAAGAGGTACACTACAACAAATTGCAGAATCAAATGATACGGGCGCAATAAAAGTTTACGCCGCGTATTTTCCATTCGCTAAACGTTTGGCACGCAGCAAGTAAAAGCGGAAAAAAGATTTCCACCGATACCACCAGTTTTTCACGGAAAGAGTGGTTGGACCCAACACAACGCACTCCTGTATTTTTTTTGCTTTTGGGCCGTTATCGCCACGGTTCCGGTTCATTTTGTTCGTCACTTGTCATTGTCATTGTCGCCTGCTCGTTCGTTTCGTCTGGCGAATAGATACCAACAATACAAATATATGCGATGCGGCTCTGTCGTTCTTTTCGCGTTTTGCATTCGCATTCGCGCTCTTTTTCGTATCTACATTTTATATATATCTAAATAAATACATTGGTGTATATATGCGGGTGTATATTGTGTACAACTCTTCACTGCTGGTGTTTGTTGCGTTTTGATAGTCGGGGTTGAACACTTGATACCGATACTAAAGGGACGGAAATTTGTGTCGCGCATTTACAACGTTTCCGAACGATACGAATGTATTTTTTATGAATTTTTCATATTTTGTTCATGAAGTTTTTTCGTTTTTTGTCGGTCGTCGTTCCTCCAAAACTTTTATTATCGCATAGAACGTTTGTTTTAATTAAATTTCTAGTGAGCAGTCATTGTGTGGGCCAAAGAAAAAATGCAAATGAAAACGTTTAGATAATATTTTCGCGATATACGTATGTAGGTCCATTGCGACGTGATGAATGTTAACGAGTGATGGAGGAGGGGACAATAGGGATGGATGGCTTTTTTCCCTACTTTGCAATAGCTGCAAACATGAAAGACGAATAAGAGGTGTGGATCATACATATAAATCGAAAATTTCACACCTACAAAGAGTAACGACCCTGCTGCACCAGAATACGATGTCGTCCGTTGCGCCCAAAGTTCGAAATTGCGTTCTGCACCTGTGCACTTGGAATCTCATCCTGCATCGCCACTGCCATTCCACGAAAGCATAGCATGCGTTTCAGCGCGGTTGGCGTTCGTTGAATTTGTCAAATTTATGAACGTCCAGAGTGCAATTTACCACTCTGGTTGCCTCGTCCTGCCGCATGCAGCGACCAACATCTGCCCTATACTCGCGGCTATGCATTCTCGTAAAACACTCAAAGTCGTGCAAAATTTTATTGATAACTTTTGCACTTTCTACCTGCATGGCATCTCTTTCTGATGTAATTATTTTACTTCACTTGCCCCTTTCCCAGATTGCAATCGTGTTTCTGCATTGGAAGTGTTTGTGTCTGTTATAATTCCAACTTCTTTTTTTGCAAAAGAAAAAAAACAAATGCGGACCTGTTTAAATTGTGATTTTTTTGTGTCCCGTTGACTTTTTCGGGCTTCATTTTTCCATGGCGCATTTTCAGTTAGCACATAAGCGTTCAGGTGTTCTGTACTGATGATGAAGTGCCCCATTAACTTGTCCAACAAAAGCTCCTCGGCTTGATGCATCTGGTGGAGTTGGCTTGCATTGTACCCCGTTGTATGTGTGCAAACCTGCAGAGTAGAACATTGTCGCGTCTTCTCATAGGTATATACAGCGAAGGCAAATGTAGCAGGCAAGCGTAATGAGTACACCCACGGAACGCAATAACAAACAATGAACAAGACCTGACAAGGGCCGCAACGTTGCTGCAACTGGTAACACTACTTCTGAAGTCTGACACCTTGTATTATTCTAATCGTAAGTAGGCGAAGCGAGAGAAAAGTGTAGAACACAGCTAAGGCGAATTTAACGAATTAAAATTGCATTCCGGCACAAACAAGAGGAGGCAGCGGAAGCACGTCGGGGCCCACTCGCCGATGTCGACAGGACGTCCCTGAAGTAACCTTTCCCTACCTTTTCTGGTTGGAGGCTTTGCCAACGACAACGTTAGTTTAGCACACACTCACCTTTGACGTTCGTTTGCAGGCTGCATAACTATTCCTACTTTTATTATAACTCCTTGCTACTTCTTGTGAACGTCCTTTGTTTGGGCATGTTTACCGTTTTCTTTATGCCAACTCGCTACCCTTGTATTTTTCATGACGAACAACTAGTCAAGCTTTGTTTTATTTGCATCTTTTTCTTCGGGTATGACAACTGCATTAAACAACTTGGCTGCTGCGATGGGGCCAAGAGCAAATAATGTCATCCCTTCATACAGAACCATGCAAACATCCACAGACTACAAGAGGAACGAAAACGGCAAATAATAAATGGAAAAATGTAGTGACAATAACGAGGACAAGAAATGTATAATAATGCTCGAAGGGATGTGTTTGCGGAGGCGCGAGAGTGTGCGGCTCGATGCGGAAGATGATTTAAAAGTCATTTCCTAAAAAGGTTGTAGCGCACTCCATGCAGATGTACGGTGTTAAGTCGAGCAAAGTTTAAAGACGACCCCATGTCCCATCCCCACACCTTGCGTCGAATAACAACGCGCTTTTTCAAAAAACTTCAAATAACTCTTAAAACAGTAAACTCCCTCTGACCTACTCGCAACCCCACAAGGAAAAGAAACGTGGCCGCAGAATTTAAGTAAATTTCTAACTTTTTACTACATACAGAAAAAGCGGCGCTAGCGATTCATTTCGCAAGTTACGCTGCAATTCTGTGTACAAAAATAAACGACGCGTCTGAAGTAGTAGGTAGAGAGGAGTTTGAGTTAGGGAAGCGACAATATTTTTAAGTTTTTAAAAAGTGAAATATTTTCAAAAGTCCCATAAACGAAAGAATGGCGCAGCCAATGAATGTTGGCACACGAGATGTTCGTGGCAAACCAACTTTCAGCACAAAAAAAATGAGGAAGGGGCAAAAAATGGAAAGAAAAGTTTTAAATATGTTGCAGGGCGTAGACTCATTTTCTTTATTTATCTACTTGGAAAAGTGTTCTGGGCTTGTAGTTCATTCCTTGGCGATTCTGACAGGTAGTCTTGTTTTTCATAAAAGTTAATTTTGACACACCACAAGAGTTTTTTTTAACACTTAATTACAATTACCAATTTTGCAACTTTATTAAATATATTGGGACCAGTTTTTTTTTTTGGCCGGGAGCTAGAAAACCTAGGCAAAATTTGCAATCCTTAGCTCATAATGAAATGCTTTGCATTTACCGAATAAAGTAAATTTAGAAAAGGTTGAATAAAAATAAGTTTGGCATTGAAGAAACAAACTGTCATGGTCCTGTGACATTTGAACAAATCTCCCCAGCAGCATGTCTTAAAAGATTACACTGCAGAGGCACAGTCAGCAATTTAAAATTCCAGCTAGTAAATCCCTCGATATTAAGAACGGCAATCATTATTTTTCTTCTAGAACGGAATTATTGCAATGATCTTCCTTTATGTTGGTAAACTCCTCTTCCAACTATCCTAGTTAGTTTAATAACTTTAGTTCCGCCTGTGTGCTATACTGAAATCGAGTTTGCTTCTGCCTTGCGGCTTTGCGTCGCCTGCAAATTTATTTTAGGCTTGTTTTTAGTTATCCCAACCATTGGGATAAGGGAAGAAAAATCCCACACACTTGTTTCGGAAGTATCATATAATAAAAACTTTAATTTTAAGACTCGACTTTCCTCCTATTCTAACTGTTTTTTCCTTCTTTCGGAGGTTTAAGAGATTTCTTGCATTAAATTCTATTTATTAGGGGGGAAATATTGATGTGCTGGATTTAGCAAAAATGTAATTAAATTTAATTAAAACATGTTAAAAGAGGATATCGACAATGTACGAACTTGCTACGAAAGAATGCACACGGGCAGAGGTTGGAAACGCATTTGAAGGTTGGGGATGAGATAGAGTTGGAGCTTGTTAGTGTTCAGGCAGTCAGCCCCCTTGTGGCGTCTCCTCGTTGAGTTTTTCGAGCAGACCGCAAAAGGGTCAGCAGATGCCAAGACTGCTGGCGGAAGAGAGCCAGTGCACCCCGCGCAGAAGGTTTGCGTGTTTGGAGCGTTGATAGAGCCGAGCTGCTTTTCGCTTCGTTTATTGTGTTTAGGGTGCACAAAGCAATTATAAAATCCCACTTCTAATCACGACTAATTTGTAAAATAATTGTTATTGTATGATCCCGAGAAAAAGATTACACATCGGAAAGTGGTTTGGACTATGATGCTACTAAAAATTTGGCAGAGCAAAAATAATAGAGGGAGCAGGGATAACCAAGAAACCAGGAAAAATACAACAACTACTACTGCGATCAAAAACATTTCAAATATTTCATGATTATCTCTTAAACCGTCTGACCGATATGCTAGAGCATCCTAGGTTTCCTTCCCTCATCCCTAAAAGTCTAGTGGTTTTTGTAACACACTCTTTACTGGTTTTTATCAGAATGAATGTGCAGCAGGAAGCTTTTGCACACATATGTACTCGGATACATCGATTCGAATTCCTACATCATTCTTGCAATTCCGCTGTATGAGCCACCAGTAAAAATATTTAGAAAATTGTTCAATGCGAGGAGCATAGGTGTAAGCATTCCAAACTGGAAGGTATCAACAATAACAAGATTTCTGTGTGTTTGTTACATTACATACTAGTAAGGGATGCAGTGGATGTGTTTTATTGCTTGCTGCTGGTCTGCAATTCAGCCCTGCCCTCTTACATCTCTACACAGACTCGCGTTCGTAGATTTGTATTATGTAAGACTGTAGGAGGCCGCGGCTGGCAGACCGGTCGTAAATCTGACTGGGGCTTATCTCTTCGTAACCTGAGCACAGCAGAGTAACATATCGCACATGCACTTACGCAAACGTGAGCGTAACCAGTGTCGTTATAACGAATTTACTTCGACTGGTGCCTGCCTGCCACAAGGATGATATTGAAGCCAGCGGCGGCGGCGGCGACGACCTTGGTTACAGCGCATCCACTAAGATGTCTGTACTACAGTTTCAATTGACGTATGTCCCAGGCACCGATAAAGGACACTTTGATGTGTCGGTTTCAATAAGCGAATTTAGATTGATCGGGTAGCTACGGCAGTATATAAAGACCTATTCTATTCTGTTTGGACTCTAACGAGTGTGCTTCAGAATTGGAAAGTAACAGTCGGTAGTTTAATTTAAAAATGTCTGTTTAAGTTTTAAATCCGATTCGAAAATTAATCCGACTTGCATGGATTTAAATATTCAGCTAATGGCAAGGTACTAAGGCAATTAAATATTTTATCCGGTTAACACATGCATATTCTACTAGTTTAAAAGAGCAAAGCTAGTGGGGTTTTAAGGCAACCCGCACGTAGGCCCATAAATCCCATCAATTCCGCATGGTCTTTTTTCGTGAGTCGTAGCAGCAGCCGCGAAATTCCCGAGTTAGTAAACCTGATTCAACTAAAAGCAGATATAATTCGGGCGAATTAGACTCGAGTAAAGCAGCAAGGAAGAGATCAGAATAGCGTGAGTGGGTCATATGTATGCACCGCAAGTGTAATCGCGCACGGCATATCGGGGTGGATGTAGATGCGTTTCGTTGTGCTCGCTTTTTCGCTAAGTTCATGCCGCGTTAGATAGCTGGCTGCATGCGGTTAGATGGCTCGATGGTCTCTCGGCGTGTGCCCATTCGACTCGTGCATTGTCCTCGGTGGCGGTCGTCCGCTTTGCACATATGTGGCATGACATTCATGCCACATGGAAATTTAGCAATTCCGAAATGCTTACTTCCAGCACATATTTTTCTGGCGTTCAAAAAGCCGAGACCCAGTACCCGCAACATCTGCTTCTCAGAATTCTTCCGTCTTGCTAACGCTTGTTATTGTTTTGGGCATGGCGTGGCGCACGGTGTCTCGTCCTTGTTGCATTACGATAAATAAACGACATACATATTTGAACGAAGAGCAAGCAACCCTTGGAAGACGAAAGGATCGCTGTCCTTCGAATGGAATGCGTGATATTACGACCTTTCGCCCCATTCCGACCATTCCGTCGCGCGTAGGTAGTTTTCCGCCCCTTTGACGTTTTCATCTTCGCATAAACTACATGTGTACCTATGCATATTTGCGTGCCAGATTTACTCGCGCGCATCTTTTTCCTATTTGCTTCAATCTCACATCTTACCCGGTTGCCCTTCTGGCATTTCGCTATTTTGTTATCTGCGCTTCGGAATTTATGCGCGCTTCATCGCAGTCTCATTGTATCATATCCATATCGAAGGAGAGCTGAAAGTGATGGACCATTTCATCCATTCGACGCGCTAAGCGAAGAACTAGAAGAAGATGCAACCCTTCTCAATGACGCCATTCGACGCTATTCCTTCATAAAGAGCCACCAACACATGCGCGTACCTACAGAAACTCTCGCGACGCCCGCGTATTCACGCACGTTCACGCAAAATTTTCATTTTATATTATGGTCGAGGGTGTAATTTAATATCTGATGTGAGTTCGGCGACGACTTTACGTCTGTATACAAACACGCATAGCGACTTATGCGTGCATCTATCTCTCCACTTATTCTCTCTATATGAGAACATTTACGCTCATCTTCCACACTTCGGTCCTTCTTCTTCTTCTGCCGCCACCGCCACCGCCGCCGTCATCTTATTCATCTATGTCGAGTTTGCCGATATTCCCGTTTCTTTCCGGCCGCCTCGCCATGCCACGAACTTGTGCACCTAACACAGCAGAGCATCCGTGAATCGCAAGTTCGCGATAAACGCGCATCGGGCATCGCGCTCAACTAAGGCGCAACTCTCATAAATCAACTCTAACTCGACATCTGGATTATATTCATTCGGAAAAGAGGAAGAAAATTATCGCTTAAACTCTTCTCTTTGGCCGCGCGGGCGAACAAACGGCAGCGTCGCGACGTATATCACGCCATTGAACATCGCCGCCGCCAAACTCCAACGTCCTAGCTCGCGTGGCGTTAAGTGATGGCCGATGCAGCCGAAGCGAAAGAAAAGTTTTGCTTCTTTCCATATCGCGCCTCCATAAAAACGACGAAATAAAGTCCTAGCAGTCGAGTGAGTAATAGAACTTGTTTTTTTCGCCCACACTGGGTGTTTAAATTCATACTCGAATTTTGATGAAGCAGCCGTTTATCTTCAGCTTCGTTGCTTCTTACAGCAGTCGCAACGCATTTCTCAAGATAAAATCTGGCGGACTTCCTAAATTCTTTTTATCGCAAATAGTAAACACGATTGTGGCGGGTAAAAACCTACAACTCTGAAGGGGGAATTATCAAGGACAATTAATTCTGCGTTCGATTTAACTTCAGAATGCTTTCAAATCTAATGACTACAAAAACGTTTTCACTCGTTTGATTGCCTTTTATCTATCGTTCATTATAGATAGGTTTGTGCCAGGGGGTGTAACAATAGATCCGTCGACTCTCTGTTTCTTTTACTTAACAAAGTCTATTAATCTTTTTCAAGAATGTTTTATTCTGTTTAATTTATTAAACCTTGATAAAAGCAGGTAAAGACGGTTGCTAATTGTCTTTTGCAAAATTTTATAGAGAACCGAGCCCTTTCTTTCAGACCTAACATACAGTGATTTTTGTTCCTGTGAAAATTTATGTGGCGATATTGTAAGAACGCATTGGGCTAGCCAATTTACCTAACTAGGAGCATAGCTAAGTTAGAGGCGAGGATGTGTACAAAACGAGGCAGCGTGGTGAGCTTATAACGAGGGCTAGAGTACTGATGGGGTTCGAAAGGAAGGCAAGCTGGTAATTACCAAAATTTCGAGTGTTCCCTTTAACAATTATGCGGCGTATTACGAAAATGTTGTTGGCGCACAACTAGCGAGTGGATTTTATTCCGACTCTGACTCCACTACGAGATTATTAACGTCATTGACAATGACTCCACCTCCGACTTTACATTACTGAAATGACCAAACTTTTAACTTCTAAATTAACCATTTTTCTTTTTTGACTCGAATCAAAATCCTAAATAATGACTATACCGCCTGGTACTGACTGCCCTTGAAGATTATTAAAGCAAAAAATTGGTAAAAGCCATGTATGAATTTCATGTGAATTTCTTACTTTGAACATCCTGGGAATCCATTCACAGTTCAAAGAACGACGTGCTCACTAATGGAAAACCCTTTGAGCAACTAATCTCTTATGCCTTTCGCATTTCGTTCTCAGATGATACGGCCAATATTTGATAAAAAAATTGCATAAGAGAGATGACCCTTTCCGACCATAGTCTCAAAAGTGTTCAAAGTCTAAACTAAGTTTTTCGTTTTTCTCTTTTGTACATATCTCTCATAGGTCCTACATGTATTTGTTACCTCGCCTCCTTCTGTCGCAAAGCGCCACGATTCCAGCCTAACTTTGAACAAAGTTTCTGGATGTTCCGAATGTAACAGCGAAATCAAAACTTTTCGAGATCTCTCACACGATCGTCGCATTCGAAGCATCCAGAAAAATCGGAAAAGATGTGACTGATGCGACCAAACTGACCGAATTGACCAAAGTAATTGTGGGATTGAAACTACTACTACCCCACTTGTACACATACATCCCAAACAGATAAAATCACAACTCAAACATGCAACACACATAAACCCGTTTATACATACTTCTATATCTACAACTACAGCTACAATAATATGTATCTATCGTATATAGATACATAAGTAATACTTATGCACTTGTGGGAGTTCGGAAACATGTTCCAAATGTATAGCATGAGACTTCCAGAAAGTGCAATAACCTGCTAGCCAAGATTTGCAAATCGCCGGCGACATAATTTACATATCTTAAAAATTCGGGCGAACTATGACAAAGTGTGGATAAGTTGGTGCGAATTTCCTCAAGCGGGGGCCAAATGCCAAATTCACATGTTCGCACAAAAGCGACGCTTACACTTCGCTTGTTTAATTTATGGGAGACGTAAGCCTGTTGAATTGAAATACGAATTACATTTTGTTTTGCTTTGTTTTTGTCAGACGGACATGTCGCAAACCAATTCCATTTGTTTTTGCAAAGCGAAATTGTTTTGGTCAATTACTATATTAAAATATTGGCGTAGAATTTTTGCAGTTTCAGTAAACAAATTTATGCCAACGCGTCAAATCTAACAAGGCGATAACAAGTAATACAATATCCAATTGAAAAATTATTGTTGTATCCACGTCGTCAAAGTGAGAGAACAATGAATCCTACGAAATATTTCTGGGACGGGAAAAGATAGATGATTAATGCCCACAGGAACGAACTTGCAGTTTCGAATGCTGCGTATGCATTATATCACAGCAATTGTAACATAAGTGTGTGTGCACATTTCCAGAACAGCATGAAGATGCTATGCTCTTTTGCATGCGAGAGCTCTTTCCGCGTAAAATCAAACAAATATATCAATATCTAGGCAACGTTAGGGAGTAAAGTACGTCTAGCTTTGGAAAATGTTTTACTGCTTCCGGCGGAACGCAATGCCACCCAGAAAGTTGGGTGTTGAATTGATAGAATGATCTATGACTATACTATTCTTGTGAATAACATCCCGAAATATATGATTTTTGGTGATAATATAATAATAAATAGTAAGTATTCTGAACTTACCCTGTTAAGACGTACCAATGAGATGATGTCTTCCGTATTCCATCCATGAATTATTGCCCAAATCACAAATCACTATTTTAAACATAATACACGCAACGCGAAAATTGTTTTATTATTGTAAACAAACCGACTCGCGAAGACTGTCGCGCGGTAACTGAAGTGGAAGGATTGTAGAATGAGAACGCTAAGTCATCTGCAAAATGAAGAAAACGAACTTAAGTGGGGATATAGTAACAAATAAAAATTTTAAATAAAATGCAACAAGCACAATTTAACTTGACAATTAATGTGTTATATCGTGACTATTAATGTGCTAGATTCTGATTCTGCAGGAATAATGCAGAGTTTGGCAAATGGTTCTGTTCTGTGGCACGCTGCTTCGCTTTGTACATGTCTGAAGTTAATTTTCTGCGTGTGAGAGCGTGCATATGCATTATGTTCGGTGGTTCGGTTTTCGATTGAAAACTTGGTGGAAACTTTAATTGGAAAACGCACTCGTATCCTGGCAAGCGGGCGTTCGTCCTGCTGAGTGTGCATGGGATATACTATACGGTCTCGTACTCCTATTTATTTCAATCACTTTATACTGTTGTTGTATAAAGCAATTACAATTTGAGTATTTAGCTATCTATCTGTAGTATAATCGCTTTTTCGCTTTGTCGCCCGTTATGGAATTATTTAATTTGCATATACGAAATAAGAATAATTCAAGTCTTTAATTGTTAATTATAAATGCTAAATTCAATTTGGGAACTGTAGTAAAGATGTTTTAATTGTAAAATAGAAATTAATCACATTCTTAGTTAACACTCAGTAATCCATGTAAACTAAAATCCTTGCTTAATGAATTCCAAGCCAAACAAATGCATGTGTGAGTGTACCTCCACGCGGAGTATAATAAAATCGCTAAATCCACAAACATACTCCGAGACTCTCATTTGAAGTTTTCAATTATTCAAGAATTATTCGAATTATTCGCGCATAAATCACGAATTGCACGTCGACGGCATAGCGCAATCGCTCATCACGTTTCTTCGTCATGGCATTGGCGGTGGTGACGATAGCAGGAGGCAAGCGACTAGTGCTCAAAGATATAACCTAATCAGAAATTCAAATTCGATTCAATTTTAGCAACGACGATGATTTTAGTCAATCTAGAACAAACAGACAAAGCGAAGCACTCTATGAATAGCACACATATGCGGCTTCTTTCTCGCTCTGTGGCGGTCTCTAAGGAGGCGGTGAGGACGATGCTGAAGCCGATGCCGAGTAACCAGATGCATTACGAAGAGTAGCTTAAGACTACTCGGAGAACCATGTTAGATGCATTTAGTCTGAATGCACGTAATTGCCAGCGCGGTCGAGAGGAGGCCGAGTGGGCAAATAATGGAGCGAGGATCCGGATCTTTGTTGCCCTAGAGAAATAGGTGTAGATTTCTAGGCGCGAATTAGGAGTTGACTTACTTTGGAATCATCAGAATGTTCATTAAGGGCCTGGAGGTTGAAGTGAATGGCTTTAATTTACAAAGGCTAGGATTTACACTAAACACTGACTCGAATTTAATACTTGTAAAATTATACAGATAATAATTCATATTTGAATTCCTGGAAATTCTTCAAAGTGAAAAACCGACGACGTTACCAGTGATAATATTAATTTCATTAGATGTATTAATTAATAACTATAGGATTTAATTACACTGTAATATTTAAACACAAATAAGTTGGAAGATAGTGGCATGATGTAAACTCCGTGCCTCCAACATTTGGAGGAATAGTACTGTAACAATTTCAGTAGACTTGAATTCCTTGCTTACCCCATAATAAGTTTTAAGAGAAGATGAGGAGCATGAGGTGCATTACCACGATTGCCCAAATCAGGCTCTTAACATCATTAGGCTGTTTGCCATTTAGCCTTTCTAGATTCCCGCGTTCTTGGCACTGCTATATACAGAGCCACCCTACCAAATTGGGCTATAGGTCTGCAATATCATATCCCTATCCAGACAGTGGTGACTGTATCCGGATTCTTTAGTTTTACGAGCGAATGCCATCGGATAACACAAACACACTGCCTTATCAACCTAGTACTGCTTGAACCATTAAATTAACACTACTTAGTTAACAAAGTTCCAATCTTTGGCGCATGCTCCCACCTATGGGAGACTGTAACTGAACTGAGAGACGAAAGTCGATTGCTATAGTGGGTAGCAGCAAAGATTATTAATTATAATCAAGGTGGATGCGGACGTGTTTGACACCTCTTCCCGGTTTAACGCGTAACGAGCTTAGGACGACGCCTCAGCAGTACTTCCACCCCTACCGCAACAACCTTCTAATGGATCGGATCGACTTTGCCAAACACGAGCTGGAGCTAGAGACGAAGATGAAGCGGAAAGGGCTTCTAGTATAGAGTTAGTTTATAGTTTATTTATTTACTTAGTTTTGTAGCGATTAATATCAGTCCGGGTAGCATATGGCCCTTTGGCAAGCATTTAAACTAAAGGTGGATAGGGTGGTGGTAGGTGGTAGGTAGGTAGATATACAAATTCTATTTCTAATTATGGATTGGATTTTATAATTTACCTATCCGAAATGGATTATTTGATATCCCTTTGTGACTACTGACTGACCTAAATTCTAGAAAGCACTGGTGCATATTAAAATTACAAGTGGATAAAGAGGTACACTGAATTTACTCCCCTGTTACTTCTGTTAGTTCCACCTAAGTACTTTTGTTGTAGTACTCAAATTAAATTCAGCAAAAAACAAGACGTAAGCTCTTTATTCATGTATACCTTCACATATGAGCTAGTAAGCATGGAGGTTGGTCTAGAGTTGAAATATTAATTATAGCAAGAATTATCCTCGACTAATCCTTATTACACGACCTAACCGCCGTTCTTCGTCGCTGACGTCGCTCTGCCACCGCCGCCAGTTTTACCAGGCTAATTCGCCCTCCGGTGTGGCGGAATGCGAACGAGCGAGGCACCCTTTTGTTACCGCCTTCAATGTTTCTACCACCGCTGCAGCCACCGCGACAACGGGGGCCCGCACATATTAGACTTCCGGCTTCCTCTCCGCAAGCGCCGCGCTAATACGTCCGCGCAATTACACAATAACATCGTTTCGGGCAGTGGGTAATAAACCCACTTATGACCGGCAGGTTTTCGCCGCCACTGCTGTTTTCGCGAGTACGACTACAGTACATTACTGCAATTACATCTCAAATGGTGTTACTATAACGAGCGAAAGAATTACACATAAGCTGGTATAATTATGGAAAAAGTTCGCTTACAATTTTATCAATATTAACTTTGAAGGCGATATAGTCAAAGCTTTCAGAGCTAATTTCTAAATTGGTCTATGAACATTTAATGGTAATTAAATATTTACTTCTAGTGTTATTAGTTTTTTTTTCTTAGGAAACTTAAGGTAAGTTAAGTTAAAGTTTGATATATGTATTAATAATAAGTTGAAGGTAGGCTGGCTCAAATGCAGAGAGCAAAGCTTGGAGATCATTGTGTTGGAAAACAATGCAATTAGTACCAATACGTGTATACATTGGAACTATACAGTTATGTATATAGATCTACTCGGTTAGTAATTATTATGTTATAATTAACGAGTGCATGCATTCATGAATCCCGTGTCTGGAGGCAGCAAATGCGTGATGATTAAGCATTCATGCACTCTTCATTTATAAATCACTAGTGTGCACGGCTTTCGTTGTTTGCGATATAATTAAAAAGATTTAAAACTGAGTGTGCTTACGCATGCACTCACTAGCCGATTACAACTAGTAAGCTTGCAATAATCCTACAAAACAATTTATCTTAGGGTAAAATATATTAAGTCCCTGGAAATTTATTACCCCGTATTATTTATCATACGCGAAGCGTAATAAAATAAACACAGTGAAATAGTTTTTTTTCTTTATGAGAGTTTCCAGATAATAAATTACAATTAGAACATAGCAAGAACATAGCAATTAAATATCGAGATAGTATTAACAGAAGCAAAGCGAGAGGATGTACCAGTCACCTTTAGCCGCCCCCACACGTAGTAGCAGGTAGTCGTTGTCGTCGATCGTGAGTTTCTAACTGCAATTTGAGCTCGGTAGCAGTTCGTCGTTGTGCAAAGGCGCTTCTACCCATATCTATTGTGTTCCACTATTTGTTCGCGCTCACACTAGTCTGGGGGCGGCGGCGAAGCGTTTATTATAGTTCTGCCGTCGGTTTGTTTCGTTTGTGTTGTACGTCTATCGAAAAGGGTGCTTCGCATGCTTCGTGCTTGACGCTCGAGGTCGAAAAGCCAAAGTTCGACTTCTCAAGACTTTGACGGGGGCGGTTTGTTGATACTGAAGAGACGCTTATCGGCGAACGCGATCCGCGTGCTCGATAACCGTCCGCAATAAAATTCAAATGCGCCTCGTGCCAATAAAAGTGATCCGCGTGATATCGGAACCGAATGTTTTATGCGGTGCGAGGAGTATTCGCGCTCATTAGACTCCATGTTGCAGCCACCCTTTGATGTGTAATTTTTCCTTATTTTCGCTTCATGTTTCAAACATTTCGCCTGTTTAGCGCTCGTTCGACAAGATAATTTAAAAGCGAGTGGCGGTTGGGAACAAGATACACTGCAGAGAGTAGAAGTGGACTCGATTCCCGCATCTGTGCTCTTGCTGCATCTATAGGGGGTGGATTTGTTGGCGTGCGCGCGCGGTTGAAAACTTTTTAATTAGAGTTTGCGTCGCCACTCGACGCTCTTCGATGTGTCGCCGAAGGAAGCGGCGATGCTAACGAGCTTTCGATGCCTTTCTGTGTAAATGTGAAGGTATACTCGTCGTCGTCGTTAAGTTGACTTCGCTCGCTTTTCTTCCTTTAAACGTTTCGTTTTTCTCGTTTTGTAACCGCTTCGCGAGTTTATATTTGTCTCTGCGTTACTGCAACTCGTATTTAAAGATAGCTGCTTCTATTTATTAAGCTTTGCCATTGCAGGTATTTTCTAGGATTGAAGATGGGTAATTCTTGTGATATTTTTCACTTCGTTTAACTCGAAAGTCTAAACTTTGCTTTACTCTAACCGAGATGAACAATGGCTTTTAAAGCCTTTAATCCTAAAATTGACATGGGATTAACTATTTAGTTTCGTTGCAAAATTTATTCAGACCAATTTCATTCAAATATCAATAATTAATCGAAATATGTTACAGTCGCCTTGAAGCCATGCCAACCCCTAACGGCAAACGGCATCAGAAGCAACATCGGCAAATTTAACATCTGCCATTTCCCATTCCGCATTTAATTCGGATAACTGGCGCACTGCGAGGAGCAAACAGGGGCACAATATCTCCGCTAAATGTGTATCTGTATCGCTCGTACCACGTTATCCTTGTTATCAAGCCATCAATCAAAACGTCTCTCCGACGTCTGACTGATAGTTTCCAACCGCCCACCACCCTCGTAGCCGTTATCAGCCACAATGCCTTCTCTTCTCTCTTCCGATCGCGTATCTAAAGTTTCCATCTATATCCTCTTATGCGACTTGCGGGAATGTAATATGCTGGCGGCAAGAACTACGCCAAGCTCTTGCCTTGTATCTACGAGCCTGTCACTGTTTTGTTGTAGTAATGGGCAGGGCAACACTGAAACTGCATGGATCCACGTATGCATTGTGTCAGGGTCAAACTTTTCTAATACAACTTCCTAACAGATCCTAACGGCTCTTCGATCATTAAATATTTAAATGCGTAAATTATTTAATGTTTTTACAAACCGCCTTTGACTTCGTCCTTAGGGAAGGAGGTTCTGGATTACGTAGGCAGACATGATTAATTGACTCCCACGTTACGCAGGATGATTTAATGAAAATTTACTCGTTTACTGGTTCTTTCTAATGCAAACACTAATTGCCGAGAAAACGATCTAAAAGCGATGATTTTGGGGTTAATTGATGGAGCATGATTGGGGGATCATTTTGGGATGGGGCAAAATTCTTACATATGGGTAATCAGTGATGCTTTTTTTAAATTAGCCAATTTTGGACCTGTGTTTAGCTATAGGGTCAATTGTGATCCCTTTATCATATTAATAATATCCACTAATATAATAATCGAGCTAAAGTAAACAAACATTAATTTAATCATCATTAAAGTTAAATAGTAATTAATTGAGCAATATTTAATATTGTTCAATGAAATTGCTCTGAATATTAATTAATTTCCAGGTAGCAATAAGAAATATAAATGTAGATATTATTGGCTTGCTGAAATACCTCATGCCAACATTTTATTCAATTGTCTAACGAAACAAAATATTAAAATCACATTCCATGGCTCGACCTCGAACAGTAAGAAAGGTACACAAAAGGATTAACTCAGCGAGTTTGTTTTGCTTGCTTGAGGCAAACGAATTTCTTCCAGAACAGATACGTTGAGACATCTATCTGCGTCTACCCTAATTCCTTTTCAATAAGGAGTATTTATATTTATTCCACCACAAATTTACAAACTGATCTATAAAAAGTATATTTATTCCACAAAGTGTAATTACCAAGGAAGATCCATTAATTAAAATTAAAAGAAAATCAATACTTGTAGTACTTATGTCTTTCCGCCCTTAATTAACTTTCATTAATTTCGTTCAGGAATAAATATTTGTCAACAGGAATAAGTTACCCCAACCCAATAAACAGACTTCTTTCGCCTCACTTAATGAAAATGAAAATCACATTAAATTTTATTTAATTTCAATTCAAAATATTTTATCTGAGCTATAATACCAATTTAATTACAAAATAAATATAATTGCATGGAGCTACCCGGTTCAAAGGCAAATTCCATATTCCGATCGAAAACACTCATACCACAAAACATTGCGCATTCTTGCTTGTGCATAGTCGTATGGAATATTATTTTCGGGACCTTTCCCGATTCAGAAAACAATTAGCTTCGAAATTTCCTATTTCCCTATACGATAACCATCATAGCTCACCATATCGATGTGGTGACCATGGATGTAGCTAAATATGTTGGGAGGATGTAGACGGACGTTAGATTAATAACGCGTCGTGGGCAACAACGTCCTGACTGATGTTGTTGGAGAAGATGAAAACCAACATCCAATTTGAGCTTTTCCGTCGTCCAACCGGCTTTCCATCACTCGCCGTGTATTGTATTCATTTCCCATTGCTCCTAATAGCTCCGAACTATAATCCGACGACCCTTCGTCCTTCTGTTTGTCGGGTGGAATTGAGGTTGAAGCTTATACGACTCTAGACTATGCAAAGTGCGACAAAGACACGCGCGATTGGAAATTGACGACACCTCCGACGGACTAATTAAGGGCATCACAACAATCTTTGAAATCCTGTTTCCTACAATCTAGGGCACCAAAAACAGAAAGGACTTGTCTTGTCATGGGACTTGTTTGCCTTAATGGGAATTAATGTACTTAATGTTGAAAATTTCAATATCCAGTTTTGTGTCAAAACAGGTAGCTATATAAGTAATGTCTTAATAAGAATTAATCTTTCACAGAGACATTAGAAAATCAAATTTTGCGATTATAAGACAAACAACGAAGAAAGATAACTCATTCTTGAGTGGCAGTAATTAAAGCCACATATCGCAGGAACGCGAAGATAGATGAGTGGTAACACATTGTTTCTTGATGGGAGTTGGAGGAGAATTGCCAAAGGGGGTGGACTCTTCCTATACGACAGAGAACAAGTAGATTTGGCAAAAGGGGGGATCAAGGGTATCCGCGGATGTGAACGAATGCGTGAAATTGAAGATAAACACCCATCGGAAATCGATGCGCACCCGTCTGTGCAGACGAAGGGCGGCTAATATTCGACATGCATGTCCCTGGTGCGTCGTCGCCCGCAGGCCTCCATCCTATGACCACCTCCCAGTAACCCATCTCCCGTTGGGCAGAGTTAGCTCCCAGTGCCAGGCTGAAATAACAAGCTGCAAACCGAAGCGTTTCCACGCTCTACTAACTTGTCTTCGACATTGCACGACAAATGTTTAATTAAACTGATAGCAAATGCATTTAAGTGCTTGAAAAAAGCTTGGAAATGACTGGAATAGGATTTATTATGTGATAATGAATGAAGGGTTAATGATACGGATCCGAATACAAATGCGAAACGAAGCAGGGCTTACGGTTTGGATTTGGGAAGTTTGAATTTGTTCTAAGTGGTCTTTCGCAGTCATATTGGAGGGCTCAATTATCGCTGGATTCTGGAGTTGTGGATGTGGATTTCGATTAATTAGTCTTTCATCTGGGATAAAGCAGTAACAAGAAAATAGTTAAAAAGACATCGCCCTCATAGTTCATCGGTCGCATGTGAAGGGCAAGGAATGGTTTTGTTGTACAGACAAACTTCGAGCAATGCGGGAATACGGTAGTACAGCAGTACAGTTGTTGTCATCAGGCATATCGGATCCTTGGTCACGTCCGCATCTACTTGGCTGATTGCCCTCTAATCCAGGACGCTCGCATCTCGGCGAAGCGCGGCGCACTTTGTTCTGGCTCATGTTTTGCGCTCACTTCTAGCGCGACCTCATTTGCATAACCTATTTAATTCGAATCGATCTTTTCAATTCAAGAATGACGAGAAATGCCAAACGACACGGAAGACACGAGCAAATGTCAACTGCACGCCGTCTTCGAGTCTTCATGCGCGTACAAACGAGAGGGCGGAAAGAAAAACATCGAATCCGCCCCCGCTTTGTTATTGCACGTATTCTTTCTCGTTTCGCTACTGTTTAGTATAATTTCGTGGTTTATTTAAATTTACGACAGTGCACAACCATACATGACGGTTATTTTCGTTTTCCTCAACGATCGAAACATTTTCCACGCAACTAAGCATCCGAAGACGTTTTCCACAAGATGTAATGAACGCAAATTACTCAACGCGATTGAAGCGCGACAATATTGCTCCTCTGGCGAAACAAACAAATATTGCGTCGGTGAAGACGTCACTCCTCGGAATTCGCATTATTTAAACGGCGTCGCGCCGTCAGGGAACAAATAACTTTCGCCTTTATTTGCAACCTCCGGGAAATATCGCTGTTTGCGCGTAGTGATGAAACGGAGATGACAACCGAAGTAATAATTTTGGGAAGTGCTAAAAACATTAATAAAATGTTGCGCTTGGTAGATGTATGTATGGCTTAGGATTGTATTCCTGCAGACAAGCGAGCTAAAGAGTTAAAAACGAATGGCTTTTTCGCTACTGACAGCGGAATAACGCTAGGGGAATTTATGAGAGAATTAGGACGCCTTGCAATTAGAAGATGCGAATGCGAATACGAATGCGAATGCAGGCAATCAACTACCAGCTTCTAAATACAAAACCGTTTTTCTACTTCTTGTTCGAGTTTTATTTGGGTCGCTACTTCACTCATAAAAGTTTGCTTCCCATTCACCTATTACCAAATCGTTTTAATAATTACAACCCTTTTTCGTTTCATTTTGACAGGCTTCTTTCAAAAATTTAAATTTCGAAATGAACTATGTATGTACATACCTACTATCAATTTCGTATTGTGAGAAATATGTGAGGAATTCAAACATTCCGGATTCGCAACAATTCAGTTTTTCCGGCATAGCGCATTCATCAACGTGGTTTCCTAGCATGTGCGCCAGTGTCATACAGAGCGACTCCCTGATTAAACACGACGCCGCACGCAGATAGACACGAGCCTAGCGTCATGCATTGGGGGCGGCTATATCTACCTTACAAATTGACTTCATGTCCCCGCGGAGAGCGCGTCACGTATCATTCGCTCATTGCCATACGCCGGATTTTTGTCGTTTTTTTCCTGTTTTCCAGTTTGGTTTATTGAAAGTCACTCGCCATGCATCAATCAAATCGACTGCAATGGTCTCAATTTCTATGGGAGATTTTATTTTTAAAACGTGTTTGCTAACATAAACCTTTATAACGATCAATTCAATTCAATTTTGCTAACTTTGAATTATTTATAGTGTAAAATTTTTAAATTGGCTTTCTCTGCTTTCAGATGATAACACAGCATTGTGGACACTATTATCTCGTAACAGCACGTATTTAGACAATCAAGGTAAGCTCCAATAGAAAATGGAATTTAATTAATTACTGGTACATCTTATTATATATTTCGAGCTAAGATTTTCAACAAGCTAATTCTTCGCCGCAAGCGCTATCGGCGATTGGAACAATGGGCGATTTTGCACCCCATTCATAACTTCCTTTCGCAAGTAAGCAAGCAAGCAAACCAAATAAAAGTGATCGAATTAGGGTTCAAGAACGTAGCCCACAATGAGCGGCCTCGTCTTTGTTATTAATCTAATTAACTCAGCCAACTTGTGATCGACTTCCTGTTACGCGTTTTTCCAGCGCACACAATGCTTCTGTTCCGGCGAAGGGAAATTTATTTATCCCTAGCGGCATTCTTTTATTAATCATTATGGATTTTAGATTTGAGTTGTACGCACAAGTTTGCCTTGCACAAGTTGATGAATTACCTACTTTGTGTAACTTCTCTCGGTTGGAGTATTATGTGTTTGCAAACCCTGCGATTATAATAACGGAAATTTGAACACAGTTTTGTTTGACTTTTCAACTAGTGGATATTAAAAATGGAGATTTGATTATAATCAATAAGTAATAAAAACAAGATAACAATAGACGATTGTCGTTGATTCGGAAATAGATATACCTTGGAGACGTAGATGAATCGAAAATGAAGAACGAACGAAATTTTAAATTGGACTTTCGCCTGCAATTTCCTGCTAGGTTGTTGTCCTGCTGTGCTCACTCGCACGCATTATTATTTCGCGCTTCTTCCGGTTTGCGCCCGGGAATAATACCATCACTTATAGATGAGTATCAGGTCGTTAACGAGTATATCCAACGACAATGCCGTTCGAGCATCGTTATGCAGAATTACTGTTCACGAGTCAAGTCTTTCAATGAAATTTATAAATTTATGCAATTCATGAAAATCTCTGCAATTCTTCAGAGGAGTTACAATTTAATTTTTGTGATAATATCAGATATCCAAAGAAATTCCGGTCGAATTCGTTGCAGAAGGCGATCATTAAACCCTTAAATATCACCCTTAAGCGGCGTTCTTAAATGCTCTTAATATATTCCATCCTTGATGCGCGCAACCAATTTATAATTTCCCCATGCCGCGAATTCAATTCCATTCTCTTCCTTGACTTGTCTAGGGGAAGGAAATCGATTTGGGATTTAGCTGCATGAAAGTATCCGCGATTACGAACATCTCCATCTCAGTCGCTTGCAGCGGCAAAAGCAAATCATAATACGTGTCAGGGTGCGTTGTTGTATCAAGCCGACAGCCGGCGGTGAGCGTCTCGCACAATATTATCCGCTGACTGCATAAGTTATGCCGTTGCCGCCACCGACGTTGCTTGTAGCTTGGCATTAAACGGAGAGAAAGTAACGCGCGGAGTGCAGTCGAGTGGTTGGTGCTCCTGGGGGCTGTAATGTAGCGTTGCGACGTTGTGTCGACCGCCGTATACAACGTCGACGCACCTTCGCCGAGGTGTTAATTAACTTGTGCTCCTCTTGCGGTCGACGATAGTGGCAGAATGGCAAGAGCACAAGCTTGACAAGCGGAGAGCTTGTTTTTCCTAAATGAAAACACCTTGCTTGCAACTGAACACAACGAGGACACCGGAAATGAAGTCTGTTTGCGCACGATGGGGGTTGTATATTTTACAAATGGGTTACTTGCTATTTACAGAGGTATTGTGCGGAATTAGAGATAATTTTGGAAGAATGAGCAGAAGCATATATGTGAACTGGTAAGTTTACTTACGAACTGAACTGAACTCCACTGAACTTGCTTATTTAACAACTTTGCAAAGTGCAAACATTTAAAAGATTTTAGGCATCTTTATATCTAGCCACAAAAACAGCGACAACTATGATAAATGAACGCTTTGCTTAAAGTGAGTTAATTTCCAATAATTTCTACGAAACTGACTCCATGAGATTTTTCGGTGACAGGATATAACAGAACGTGTCAATTCAGAAAGGGTCGCATACGGAAGCAGCGCAAATAAGGCGAAAGGAAAAGGGAGCGACACGACAAGAAGTCAAGAATAACTTATGATAATCAGTTTTCTTGTTGTGTTCCGGATGCTTGCCTCTCTACAAAAAATATATGCAAATACCTTACCACAACACTTCTTGTACTGGTTTTGTTCTTTATCATCTTTTACTTCTTCGCATCATAATAAAAAAATACGTTTCCCTAAATTCTGATGAAAATTGATTTCTATTTTAAATGGCACTAAACCAACAATCCCTGGACCAAAATTCCAATATTGCTCCAGCCAAAATCTAGAGTCCCTCAACCTTAAATATTTATAGGAGTAGTAGTAGTATTTGTTGACATCAAATTAATTCCATCCCGAATGAATTTTTTTGGATTTTGCTTATCTTTAGAGGGAAGAAACGAATTGGCAACCGGTGCAAGAAGCGATGCGAGGCAAATTGGCGTCGTCGACTTTCGATTGCAAGTTGCAGTTGCCGCATTGCAGCGCTCTTTGCCCCAGGAACAGAAACTGAGTTTAGTAAGCAGAGTAAGCAGCAAGAAGCTGTGGAAACGTTGGCGCGAGATCGAATGCAATTTCACGGTTAACTGTCGCTGCAATTACGTCACTAATTGCGTTTTCGAAATCAATAATATTATTACGAAGGCGACTCGACATCCCCCTAACCCCCATATATGTATGCGTCGCGGAAGGCTGACCGGAAGACACCGGAAATTGTCATCTTGTGTTTCACGCTTGCTAAATTAATACTGTGATTACATGTATATTTGAATTTTTCTGATTACATTGGTTTAGCCAAATTGGTACTTTCGAAAAGAATTATTGAATTGGAATTTGAAATTTTGCAAAGAAATATTCAAGTGTTGAAAGATGGAAATAAATTATTTAATCGTTACTTAAAATCAGAGCATCGACAGAAAGACGACTCGACGGTTTCGACAAGCGATAAATCTATCAATTTCCGGATTTATGTTTTTTGCGTTGGGCGCATCGTCCTTTCTTTAAGGCGGTATTGGCCGTTATCTTCATTTTTCGGTTATCTACTTCTGACGTTTCGACGAGAGCTTGGTCAGACAGCGGCAGAGATTAAAAAATATATATACGACGATCCATATTCAAACTCAGCGTCTGTTCCGGATGCGTGTAAAGAACGAGGCACGCCTACTTCTTGCCGCCTCCGAATCTACGAGCAAACTTTAAATACCATAAACCTTTGGAAGACTTTCTGAGCTCGAATCGGTTTATTTAGTATACGTGATTTCACAATAATCTATCAATCTCGAGCGAAACCAATTTGGAATTGACATAAACGAATTGTTGTTTGGCATTACAATTGTAAGCATGCTCTAATTGGGACAATTACAGTACACTTTGCATATCGCGTAATCACTTGATTGGTAATACCCTATTAAGTAGTGGAATAAGGCGCGTGACGTCTGTTTGTGCAGAATTCATTTGAAGCACGTTCAGCATTGTTTTTCACGCATGCATAATTAAGCTGAATTAATGAGCGCCACCACAGCGTTCATCCTGCAACAATTAGAAACATGGATAAAATGGATTCGCACAAACAAATTTAGATTATATACGTTTTGCTCAATTATGCAATTCCAAATTGGATTGCTCGTCGTTACCATTAATGCTTTTCTAAATGAATTCATTTGTCCAATAATTATTATTGCCAATAACAGAATACGTATCGCAGTTGAAATTTCTTGTTCTAAGCCATTATAATAATCCCCGAAATTATGTTTTATATTCAACATTTATATGAGATATAATCATTTGCATCTGCAACATTGCTTCCAATGTGCAATGGGAATTTGGGGCTTGGGCTTAGAAATGTAGATGTTGGTGCTATGAGAAAATATATAGGAGATTTTGTCGTTGCTAATAGAAGCGTTCTATTAGGGCGAAGATAAAAGACAGAAATGAATGCACTTTGTCAGATCAATTGGGTTTAATAAAGCAATCACAAAGAGCAGTCGATGGAGGCGGAGGTCCTCGACTTCTAGCAGCAAAACATTGAGCGCAGCAGACTCCTTTCCTTTAAAGAGGACGTTTCTACATTATTTTAGTTTCCTCGTCGGCATCAAGTACTAGACCACATTATGCTCCTTATTTCCGCTATTTTCTGCACACAATATATGGCATCTTTTAAGAATACATTATACTCCAGCTTTTTTACCTCCAATAAAACGAAAAAGGAAACACAATTCGGAGCATTCTTATAATAAGCTTAATAATTCCAGCCGGAATAGGTAGAAACATTTCAATAACTCTTCCAAAAGTCTAAAAACCAAATCCGTAATAGCCACCTGAAAGCATCAACTCCATTCGTCGTCAGTTTGTCTGTCCTCTTTAATGTCGCAGGAGCAGAAGTAGAGACGAAGAGGCCGTGAAGAGCACGCGAATGACGCTCGTAAAGCGCGAAAAACGGGAGAGCTAGCGGATAGAGAGGATAGCAGTAAGGGCACACTAGCAGAGAATACATTTTTAAAATGAGACTAATAAATTCCATCGGAAACTCCCCGACAAAACTTTATTTAAGCTACGTGCTGTGTATGTGCGCCGGTGGAAATTTATTAGTAATGGTTTTCGAGCATTCGCCCCGTTCGCTCTAGCATTCCGCGAACACTCGCTCTCCATTGTGCCCACTGTGCATGCATGACATTTCCGCATGCTCCATCAAATCCACAATCTTACTGCCGTGTCGTGCCCATGATAACTTAGCCGTAATTACAAAAATGGATGAGGAGTAGATATGGAACGTATGAACAGCCTTCTAAATTTGCAGTTCTATATCTCTCAAGTGGTTGCCTACACTTTATAGAATTTTCTACACCACGTGGCTGAAATTTCGGAACAAGCAATTGACGTGGTAGGCAACCTATGTGGAATATATAATTCCACCCAGGAGATATAACAGAAGGGCAAGCCATAAAATATTCCCCCAATTCCAAAATTGAAATAATTATCAGCGTTATGAAATTGCGGCAATCGAATATCGAAATTGATTGCTCTTAAACTTAAACCCGCTCATTTCTCACATGCTTCACTTTCCTCACGAGGATCATTTGTCATCGGTTCACATTCATTTCTTGCATTGTTGTTCCCATCGCCTTAGTTAGTCGTTCGTTCTTTGGTTTTTCGCGTGTGTGCAACTCCCCTCGCCTGTCTATATCGTGCCTCAAGATTATTAGTCGAGACCAGCATCAAGGAAAACCGTGCGCACCAGCCATAGAATCTCTCTCGTCCCATCTGTAAAACAACGGGATAACAATATCTGCCGTCATCTATTCGAATGGCGCGCGGCGGGGCCATATATTACTCCTCGGCGGCGGCAAACGGCGGCCGTAGCGGCGGCACGATAACGAGCACGAGCATGGAACTATGCCACGCTCGAGCTGCGCGCCACAAGACGATCCGGAAAAACATTCGTTGCAAAAAGACACGATTGCGAAGCACCAGCACTAGTAGCTACTACCAGCTACATTTCTGTCTTCCTTAAGACAAAAACAACTCTCGATTTTTGTCTCCAGTGTCTTGCAATTTTTGCAACTCCAAGTTTCCAACTTGGCTACGTACACTTCCATTGTTGATGTTTGAAAAATCTTCAGGATAATTATTGCGCAATCAAATTTTATTAAAATTAAATCTTGTCCGAATTTGCATTAAGTTATTTAAACAATTTTGAGAAACTTCTTTAAGATAAAACTTGCAACAGCTTGCTTTTATAACTACAATAGGAAGTAAGTAATGTGAAAAATTTGAAGAAAGCAAACGGAAAAGAAAATCAAGCGGGCAATTAATAAGCATAATGTGCAATTTCAAGTCGACACACCCGTAGCACTTGAAGCAATTTCAGTTTGCATAATCTGAGAGCAGCATAAACACACTAAAAGCCTAATAATACTATCATAACTTATTTCCCTATAGACTCAAGGATTAGAAGTGAAAACACTGAATTAAAACGCCAACGCGGCGTGATAAATTCAACCAGAAATAAACTGCTTGAATTATTTACAATCTTGATACGAGAAGTACTGCGAACTTGTTTTGGATCGCTGCAGTTCAATTATCAACCCTGTGTCGTATAGTTGTAACCAAAGTATGTGTGGAAAAGTTCAAAGCCATTGAGCCATGTTGGCAAATTGCACTAGCAACGCGCGTAACATTTCAATTACAATTACACTCTTTGAACTTCCAGTTTCTGTTTTTGGATAGGTATAGTGGCTGGGAACTTGCAAACGAAACTAGACACCTGAATACACCTCTATTATTCCTGATTGTAATGCTAAAATCCTGCTATTGAAATACAAAAATGATATTTAAAATTATAACAAAGTTCACCATACCACTATATCAACGTAAGTGTTTTGTTACTGTTCAAACAAGATTTTTATTTCGTTTTTGGTTGAACTTTCATTCAAAACAGGAGTACAGTTACCTCTTCCGATATGTTGCTAAAACATACTACCCTGACTAGAACCAAACTATGTTCGCCTTCGTGGTAGTTTTTTGTTCACCTTTTTGCGAAAGCTAACAAGCTCGCCTAGGCTTTGAGATGGATCAATGGACTTGTGTATGACGCGTGCGTCTATATCACGTAATGCTGGATTTCGTTGTTTTAAATAGGTCGCCCGTCATGTTAATCTCTCAGCATGGCGGGGGCGGCGAACAAGATTGTGTTGCTTGTGTATAGGAACGGTCGGAAAACCCTTGCACTTTTATTTATGGCCGTGCAAACATGCACGGATGGCAAGATCGCAGAGTCAACGCGTTTGCTTATTCATGGAGTTATGATTAGCGAAAGGGACCTTTAATTAACATGGTAATTAGAAGCATATGAGCGGCCCGGACCCAGTGGGTACTGAAGTACACGATGGGCAGCAAGCTAGTAATAGACGAGGATTTTAATTATGAAATTGGAAGTGTTGGATGGATGGATCCGAGCAACGCTTATATTGGATTTTATTTACAGATGATTTATTAATGATTCTTTTTTACCTTTGTAAATTATAGAATTATTTTGAGTACACATTTAATGTCGAAGGTTGAACAGCTAATGATTTATTGCTGATCGCGTCCACAAGCGTTATCTTATCTATTACTTATTGCAATTGATGAAGAGCGGGACATTGGAGGCGGCGCATCGCACGAACCTAAAACTCTTTTAAATCCGGCAATCATCAATTTCGTTTCTTCCATTCGTGTCTATCATCTGGTTTTTGGAAGCCAGCGCAGCGAGTGCTCTGTCTTGAAGCAATCGTTACCTTTTTGTGTTTCTTTGGAAATCGAAAAGGGAAGAGTGGAAAAGGGAGAAAAACTCTCGCGAAACATTTAGCAACGTGAACTGGCAGCGACGACCGATCGTGTATAGAACTTGCTTCAACACAGACACCGTAACCTTTTACAACCCCTTAGCACTCTCTTAACACCGAGTAAACGTTTTTCATTTGTCACTTAAGCTTATTTATTGCTTCGTCGAGAATGAGACAAACGAGTGGACGCGCAACGCGCCGCGACGCTTGCCCGCGCAAGAATGAATAGTTTGCTTTGCTGTAAGCGATGTGAAACTGAGAACGAAGACGAAGAAGTCCTGTCTTCCCAAGACCTTTGAGCTTAAGAGAGGACTTCCTCTTGTGTATTCTTTCATGCTTCGGATTGCTTGATTAAATTTGCACTTGGAGTCTTTATATCATTGTGAGACTGGTATTCTTGATTTTGCTAAACGAGTTGTTAGAAGTGCCCTTTATTTTATCTCCAGTTTTATTTGATATTTATTCAACTTTCATTTGTTACTTTTTTGTTTCACAGGACACATTTATATCCACCAAAAAATTGTGTATTATATGATATATACATTTTAAGATAAAATCAGATTTTGTTTACAAGCTATAGCTACATTTCCGGGGAAACCAGGGGGAGTCCATTTAAGAGTGCTTTTCTCTGTGTTGATATAGAACAAAAGAGCTTTTCACTACAAAGGACAATAGTTTCTATGCAAACACATCGAAATAAATGAAAGATAAATGTTTCAATAGACATTATGCACTTGATGCACTTTGCAGTATCCGGTAAAGAGCGCCTTCGTCTTCACGTAGCGCCATTCGCAGCTCTATTTACTTTAGATCGGCGCATCAATGTTCACATTTATTCTGTTCATCTTGTTATTGTTGACGTTGCTGCTCTCTGAACCATTTTCGCATTTCGGTTGCTTGCATTGTGCGAACGGCAATTTCTATTATTGCTGAATTCGCTAATGCTACGCGAAACAGGAAAAATAAACCGCGCAAAAAACACTGGATTTGTATCGATGCGGAAAAACATGTTGGAAGTTTGTTTTCTTTGTTTCCTTTGTTTCCTTAGTAATTATTCCTGTGTCTGCAAAACTGCGTTATAAACTCCAGTTCATTAGTATTTCTTATTTTGTGTTTTAAGCTGAATATGTTTTCAAGTCCATTTAACTTTTTTTTGTTTGTCTATGACTGACCGAAGTTAATGTAGTGTTTGAATCCCTAAGGGCCCCAAAGTCACTTTGTAACAGAATGTTGGAATATTGCGCAGTGCTTTCAAATGCTATTTTATGATTGGAGTAAAACTAATAAAACTTGTTTTAACTTTTGTAGTTACTTTTACTCATGTGATCTCTTTGTCCAAGATTGAAGTATCTACACTCTGAAGTGAATTGCATTTGCCTGGTACCAACTCAACCTTAAAGGTTTTACACCTACATGGGTCAGTCACGCAACTTTAATAAATCCTTAAAACAACTAAACTAGAAAAAAATACATTCTCGTAATTAGAAAGGACAATTTGTATATAATTTGTATACAAATCTTTTTCTTTTCCTCAAAACCAAAAAAAAAACATAATACAAAATCTATAAAACCTTTATAACAATGAAGAAGACATCTAACAAAATACAGTCAATTCCTTTTGTCAACCCTAACTGCATTCGCATTCACAATGCGAACTTCTTTAAGTCATGATTTTTATAAGAAATTAACGAGTTTATTTAGCGTAATGAATTGAGACTTTTCGAGGAAGACGAACAAAAAGACAAAAAGCCGGCGGTGTCGGCAGGGTTTCGGAAAAAAAGGCAACGCGAGTACACAATGAATTACGACGATTCCGCAATTAAGTATTTCTCGACTGGCCGCTTCTATTCAATGCGATTGCGACGGCATTATGTTCAACCGTTTTGCCGTTCTACCGCCCCCGACCCGTACATTTTCAGTTAGCACCAGTCCGTTGATTCAGTACCCTCGTTGTGTAACCGTCGTCATGAATTGACCGACGGTAATCATCATGCTGATAATTCCCCACTCAGACTGAATCATAATTAAATATTATTACGCCTTTACTATTTCAATTCAATTTCGTTGTCGTTTTACATTCTTATTAAAAACATTTGTAATTTTTGCAGAAAGTCTTTGATTCCAAGTTTGTTCATTTTAAACGCGTACCTAATTGAATTAAATTTATCATTAGTGCATATTGAATTCGTTCTCTTAATATTCGAATTAAAAGATGAAACTTTGATGAAGGAATTCAAAGAAAACTCTCCGAGCCGAAGAAGTAATTTCAAAAGCGTGTGTACAGCACATCTTATGAATGTGGGTCGCATTAATCGTCTCGTAATAAAATCACATCTTTACCAATCGTTACAAGCAAGTGATTTAGCAAACGTGAGCTTTTTTAGCGTCGCAAAAAAATCAATCCCACATGCTTTTTTTGTTTAACTTATATATTAGCCTACTTTTTTGTCTATCTACGTACGTACACTGCGTTCTTTCAGATCGTCCCCAAAATATTTCGCTGGATATTTTTCTTTTTTCTTACACCCGTTCAATTGCCACTCCCTACTAAGTACTTTTATACGCTCGAACGAAGAACGTGATTGAAGGAATCGAGCAAATTGAAGCAGAAAGATTCGGATGAGAGGAGGAATGATGAAATGAAGAGAGATCTCGACGTTCAGCGCATAAAAAACGTTGGAGACGACGCTGAAAAAGTGGGCAAAGACGAGAGGAATTTCGATGCTATAAATAAAACTTGCGAATCGGCCCCCATCTGTTCATCTGGGGTACGATTTACAGGTGTCGAAATAATTCTCATTATCTTTCTTGAGAGTTCTTAAATCCACGTTATAACCAGAGAGAATTCTTCATCCATATTCTTCGTCTATACTGGGTCTTCGTTTTTATGATTCTTTGAAATATAGCGTAATCTGTCTTTTCAAAATGAAATAGTTCTAGATATTCCAACTTCAGTAAGGAGACAAGACAGTTGAAGTCAAAGTGCTGTCGGTTTTAATTAACAAAATTGCAGTTTAGTTTTAGATGTAGTTGGCATGAAAGAATCGTACGAATTCAATCTTATGTGTTCGGACATGCAGACATGTAAAAGTGACATCGCAATGGACAGGAAACGAGTGGGAAATGAGATGGCAGCCGCGTGCGCGTTTTTGCGATTTTTCATTATGTACCCTAGAGTCGAGACGTTACTGCTTGCTGCCTCCGTCTTTCCCTAGTTCTTACTATTTCCACAACGTTTCAGAATGATTTATCAGATGGTCGACGCCAATGCTGCTTTACGTACGCAAATTGTATGTAGCCATCTCCAGACACAAATATCTGTTTCAAATATTGTTCGCGCTGCATAGAGTGATAACATCTAATCAATCAGAGTTTTTCTTCCGCAAAAACATTACCCTATCAGTGTGGTGTGGCATGGCGTGGAGTCTTAAAATCAACGATGCGCGGTTAACAAACAACAATTGCAAATCTCTCTTCGCCAGCCACAACACGTAGATTGTGCAAAATGCGCGAATTGGGTCGGATCGAGCAGATCGCGCGATATGCGCTTCGCTTGCCGCCAACAGCACGCCATGCCACTACGCCAGCAAGCCGCTCGTAGTACTACAATTTCGGTTTATAAATCTTCGCACGTAAAAAATCTCAAGTGGCCAATTCATTTTAACAAGATAAAGCAATTACAATTTTTCAAAACGTCCAGACCGTGCGCCGTGCCGTGCGCCGCAAAGCAAATGATGATGCGATGGCAGGAAGCGGCGGCGGCGAGCGGGCGCCGGACCTCGGCGGAATTAAGCTCGCGGACGTGACGCGCTCTCTCGAAGAGGGCTAGTGGGTCTTTAGGCGTGTGAGGGTGTATCGCACGCCGCCGTCCGCCCTTTCTTCAGACGAAAATGAATGTCTGCCACGCCAGTCCGAAGCACGAAAAACAAATTTCGCCTGCACGCAAACGCGCACGCTTCGCATTGATAAAACGTGCAGTTATCCGATTATGAAACCGGCTTTTCTTTATTAAATGCGATCAATCAAACTTCGATTGCGAGATACCAGTCCGAATTCAACAGAAAGCAAACGCCACTTGAATAATTGCTCAAAGCGATAAGACCAAGGCGAGAATTTGTGATATGCGGGTGTAACATTTCTAATTCGATTTGGACTTTGTTCTCCTGTTTCGGTTCCTGTTTCATGTTTAACTTTTTTCTTGTGCTGTGATGTTTGACAATTAATTATCGTCAAACGGGAAGCTTTAAAGAATGCTGCTGGTAAAGGAAGGAAGCTGCAAAAGTATTTTTCCAAGCAGCCACTACAAATTTTGAAATGCCAAAAAATTTTACTTTGCCTCCCCAACCCAGGACCTTATCCTCATCTTGTCTATATCTCCAATCTACTTCATTTGCTACCCGGGATGTAGCTTTATTTGTAGGCATCGCATGCAACTTAATATTTCCAGTTAATTATTGTCCCGAATCCTTTGAACAGCCTGCTCGACTGCGAACGAACCGAGAAACACACCGGTGGTGAGCTCAACCGTGCGAAAGCCCGGATGACTTAACGAGAAGCAAGAAGAAGATTAAAATATTTTCAGTGGTTACACTCATTCATAAGCTTCCGAAAGCTCGGGAGCAATCTAGGCTTGTTCCCTTCAACTAAAGCTTCCGCTGCATGCTGCTGTTTACTGTGTGTCTTTACTCTCGACACGACATGCGAAATATTTCGGGTTTCCTTCGGTATTATTATCGACGCAGTGCTGAAGACATGGAGGTTAGTTATGCACAGTATTTAAGCACATCAAGAAGAATTCGTTAGCATGTTTTCTTGCCTTGCCTTGCGTTGAGTTGTGCCTTGCTTTAATATAGTCGGGCAAGGACGAGACCTAAGTTCAAGTTGCAGGGGAACGAAGCAGTGCTTCAACGGAGATATACCCAGGACTTGGTAATTAAAATTTAATCGTTTTTCAGGGGCTGCTTGCAATTTGTACGCTTACGCTTTGAAGCAGTAGAAGCTTTATTTTTTCAGGGTTTAATTTTTAATTTATATTTTCAATCAGATGAAGACACTCACACTAATGCACCTGACAAAATTATTATAGCAAAAGAAAATTTTTATTAGTCTAAAAAGAAAACTTGTAGCCGCGTGTAAGAAGAAAATTGTTAATATAAATTTGATGAAGGATTAAGTAGAAAGTGCGAGAACCTTAAGAATAATATGGCGAATTAACTTTCATCAATTTTGTGATAAAACTGAAGGCATGCTAGATGGGTATGATTGGAAAACTCAATCTAAAGAAAATGAAGCAAAAGAATAAGAAAAAGCAAGGGAGATAATAAATATTAATTTGAAATTAGAGTGGCTTCCATCTTTCCTTGGACTAGCACTTTGTTCTTTTATCTTTGCGTGTCCTTTAAAGCTTTCTACCTGCTCTAGACTACCGATTTCAAGGCAAGTCTTTTAAGTGTTAAGTGACTAAGTTATTCCTCTTCGTTCTCTTCAGACGGTACTCGCTAAAATTTTATGCAAAATGCGGAATTCAGGAATTCATCAAAATCGCGGACTTGCCAGTTGAGAATCACTTAAGGATTTGAATAATGAGCGCACATTCATTGAAATATATCCATGCTTTAAAACCTCACAAAAACCTGATCAAAATTATAAATTCAATTTATTTGCTGGCAAAAATGGAAAAATCTAAAAACAAAACAAAGGGCAAGAGGCAAAATATAGAAAACAAAAAGTTTATATCAGAAAATATGTATTGCAATATTAAACAATTAATTATACTGAAGAGAATAGAATGTTAAGGCAGCACAGCATTAAATTGGCTTGCATCGAACGCACATCTCAATAAAAATGATGAACCGCTTTGCGCTTCGCTTATTATTATCATCGTCGAAAATAAGCGAGAATTTACTAGGTGCTGTGAATATCTGTGCCCAATGTGCGGGGGTGTAAATTATGAAGGCAACAAAAATGCCAATAACGCATGCAGCTTGCTACATCGCTTTACCGGTAGATAAATCCTGACAGGGTTTTGCATTCGCCTTCTTCGGCTGCTTCTACCTACAAGAGTGTTGCTTAAGCTCGTGATAAATACACTAATATGAATAGAACTGATGAGGTGAAAATTAAAGTGAAGGCGGCACACGAGTGGTAATAAATAGGCAATAAACTACACTCTCATGCATTAAAGAATTTCTGCATTGGGCGTGCATATTATTTTTCCTAAAATATTAAAATTGCTTGCTAAATTTTTAGTATGAAGTGTTTTGCAGTTTAGAAGTTTCGGTCAGTTTTGGTACTCCTATAGTAAATTTAGCGCTGCGACCCAATGAGAACGCTTGGTCCTCACTAACACATGCAAACATTGATGGAACTTTTTATTTCATATCTTGGAAACTAAAAGAGCTACAGAAAAACTAAAAGCAGATTTAGATTCAGCTCAATGAACACTATAAAATTTGATATAGAAAACTTGTATGTGTTACGAAATAGGAAAATTGAGTGTTTATTTATTTTGAAGCAATTTCCTACGAAATTTTCAAATTTACATATGTATACACATAAAATGAGCAAATTTATTATTAGATAACAAGTGATAAAGCACGTCTGCGCAAATTACCCATTCGTTACTTTCACATGTTTATGACTAGTTAGCTCGCGAAGAATACAAACGAGTTGTTCGCGTTTTCTCCCAACATTTTCCGATTAGAAAAAGCTCCGTCTTGCTTTTCATATAGGTAGGAATACTTTTGTGTAGATGTAGAAAGCGGATGGGTGTATACCCCTAGTACCGGCATTATTGCAAACCACGGAGGCGAACAATACGCCGTCTCGCTGTTTATTTTAAATTAAATTAAACTGCACACACTCGTTAAACCTCCGCTGCGCGTATGGCACTGCCGCCGTCTTCACCTTTGCGTTTAATAAACCGCAAATTTTAGCTACATGCTACTGAAGACGCGTAAAACTTTCACATTAAATTCTGGGAATGCTGCGCCGATCTAATGTCGACCGGAAGCGATGAAGACGTGAAATATTTATCATACGGATGATGTGGTTGGGAGCTATGCGCAATTTTCCGCATATCTCATTATTAAATTGGCAAGTTTAATTTTCTACCTAATGGAAAATTAATATTTTGTTACTGTCTTCGGCATATGCAAACGCACTCGTGCGCATAATTGTCCTAGCCGCAAGTATCTGCACGTCTCATGGCGCTCATCTCAGCGATTATTGAACACGACGAAATCGATTTAATTGAAAAGCGTCTTGTCATTAGCAGCAGTACTAATTGAACTTTCGTTTCATTACGTTTATTACTAATGTCGTTATCTCCTAC
Organism: Falagria sp. GC000072; assembly: GCA_030556245.1. Taxonomy (NCBI): domain Eukaryota; kingdom Metazoa; phylum Arthropoda; class Insecta; order Coleoptera; family Staphylinidae; genus Falagria; species Falagria sp. GC000072. The sequence continues at coordinate 64,945 of JASKGN010011080.1, read as the reverse complement.
TTATTTGCATTATTAAATTAATTTATTTTAGCGATAATTGTTAATAGCGCTCTATAAAAATCTGAAAGACATATGTACAAACACAACCCAAAAATGTATTAGATGTATAAGTTTGATGGGGGTTAAAGTTTTACTACGATATGATACGAATAGGACGACTCAAGTTTAGCCAACGATATCCAGGATATATCAGTGAGTTATCCAATTTTCTATTCTCGTATATCTTGGTTGCGGCCGAAACAGAACCGAGTGATGTATCAGAATAGATACGGCATGAAAACGGCTATGGCGAGAGAAAAGCGATGGCTCGCTAGAAAGTAGGAAAATATGAAAAAGGGCTTGCCCCACTCGGATATGTCACCGGCACGGGCGCGTCAAACACATAAAGGATTGTTACCAGGGCGCGAGCGGCGGTCGTGTCGAAGCTCGCAAAAGTTAGAGACTTGATCGGCAGCAGATGTTCGGCCGCCTCATGGAAGCCGTTACGATTCGCTGCTTCCGACTACGATCGGTACGAAGTTCTATCCATACTCAAGGTAGTTTTATGGCGGGATGAAATACAACCATGTATCTATTTTCGATAGGGATAACAACCCTAGTCTTATAATCTAGTCGCATTGAAATTGAGATATACTGGATTTTTTTATGTTTTAGTTTTTGGAAAATGAAATATGTGAATAATTTGAAATATAGCACCTTTTCTAAGCAAAAAGGCAATTGATAGACAGAAATTGGAGAAGAAGAGGTGAAGGTGTTCAAATATTTTAAATCATATAGGATCATAACCCCGTAGTTTTAATTGCACTGATACACTGATATTAAGTGGTGGTTGTAAAGTATGCAATGAAAGTATATTGTACAAATTCGCGTTATAAGGCTGCACAAGTAAAACACGAATTGAAGCAGTTAAACGAGACTTAAAACAAACATACATATGTTATACGAGAGCAAGGCTTGGAAAATGAGAATCTGGGAAACTGAACAAACATGAAGTACGTTAAAATTATGTAAAATCATTTTATATATTAAATTTAAATTAGTACTGTTTACTTTTATTATTTATAATTTTAAGAACAGCGAAAGTGTTGTATGTATATTTTAATTTGTAATTATTATTTAATTAAAAAAGAAAAACATTTGCTGCATTCGTTATTTTATTACAGCCTTTAATGTCAATTTATTACTGATTTTCTTTATTAATACTGAAACTCTGTAATAATTGTCACTTTATATCTTCTTGGTCGCAAAAAATGACAGTTGGCTATTCAAACGATTCAAGCAAGTCAGTTTGATTGTTGAGAGTCCCCGTCTATATTAAATAGAATTATTACACTTTCAGTAATAAATCGGATTAATAAAGACAGTAATAAAATAACGAATGCAGCTATTGATTTATTTATTTTTTGTTCAAAAACTAAAACCCAAACTAGTTATTATTAGCAGGTACATATAGATCCACATCAGTGTGTATGTTAGACATGAGCTCTATTAGAACTTAATTGACGTATGGGTATGGGACACGAGGGTGTGATCTAATTACCCCGTTTAATAACATCGTGCGCTTCACATTAGTCGCCTTCGTGGCGTTCTGTGATAGTTGTAACTTGTCAGCAGTTTCTCTTCTGTGCTACAACAGAACTTCGACTCAAATTTAGCTTTAGTTTCGTTGGACGTTCAGCATATTTGTGGATAGAAATTAGAACATATAATTCATTGCTTCATTTCCTCTTGACAAATTTAGATTTTAAAGCGAGATTAATTTCTACTATCTATAAAGCTTATAAAAAGTAAACAAACTCTCGGAAGAAACCTAAGAAAGGAAGTTAAAACTTAACACCTGTAATCTGGAATTTAATTATCCCGAGGAGAGCAATTTTTTCCTGTGAGAAATGAAGGTGTAAAGTTTTAAAGTAAATAGGAGCTCGCGAGCGTTTACGATGATTGCGAAGGAAATGGTAATTGAAAATATTTCCCACATTGATTTCTCGACTCAACGTCGAGGTGATAAACATTCGCCTATCTATTTAAACACACTTGCGGCGCTTGATAATAGTAAAAATTACGTGTAACACGTAACGCAAAATTGGCAATAAACGCTGAAAATGTGTTTCGTTTCATGTTCTCATTAAGGGCGATTTCTATTCATAACGCTGTCTTGCCAACCCACCATCGAAGATGATTTTTGGCTGGCGTTCACCTTGTTCCCGCTTTTACTATCTAGGTACTATTCTTCGATTTGATCCGATCCGATTCGTTATTTTATCATTTTATTATACATTTCTGGTTTGTTTGGCATCGCGCCGCGAGTGAAAACTATTCCCTCTATTTTATTAGAGCTATATTACTTCATTTACTATTGCCTTTTGGCTATTTGAAAATTGCTAACATTCTTCATGTACAGACATAAAAAAATTCGACGTACAAAGCTTCAAAACTTCATTGATTCCAGCAATAGTCAACGCAATTAATTATTTATTTAATTAGTAAAGTTAAATTTTGTGCAGACTTACCTAAATCAAGCATAGTGTCGCATGTGATTCCCTCTTATATTTGCACAGTCAGCATGGTCCGTTGTCTGTTGTACTTGAATATCCCAATCTGCAAAACCTGGAAGCAAAATTAACAGAATTAGAATAGATTTAAAGTTGGGGGTTGAGAATGGAAAATGTCCCGGAGAAAGCAGCAGCAATTAATAAAATTAATTAAATTTGAGAAATCGCCTGGAGGATATAATTATATTAAAAAATTAATGCGCATTTGTTTGGATTTTCAGAGTTCGACGATGTTTTTCCAGGATTCATTATATTAGCAACGCGAGTCCAAAGTTTCATTTTTGCGAAGAAGGCGCAGCGCGTAGGCAAAAGGTTCTTCAGTCGGGGAAAGTTTTTCGAATTTATCTCTCTACGAGCTTTAAAAAAAGCTTATTTGTATTCCATTCGCCGACGTTTGAAAGGATTGCTCCAAACTTTTGGATTTGCATGATCTTATTAGCGCCAAGTTTTCTTTTCTATGATAATTAACTGGAATACGAATGGTTCGATTTGCTTCAGCAGAGAGAGGTACCACGTCTGCATAACAACGAAGACTAGCACAAACTTTGTTTAGACTTTGTTTTGTATTTGCAAAATTTTGTTTAACTTATAGCCGAGCACACACATATTTATTACTTCATGTGGGTTTTATTTGATTTGCAGACAAACATATACTCGGCCTGGTTTTAGTATTAAAAAAATAATGAAAATCATGAAAAATAAATGATGTGACATGTTAAGTTGCGCAATTCCCCAGTATGAATATTTCATTACTTTGTAAATACCGCTGGGTTTTGAATTGCGCGTTCGTGCAAAGACCTTCTAGATGTAACGCGTCGGCGATGAAGGGTTGAGATGCCTAATAATTAGTCATTAGCCGACGAAATAAATTATTGAATTATTAAACGTGGTTTTGATGGGGTTATTTACTCGGTCTGTCAGTATTATGCTAACGATCAAATGGAAGCACAACTTGTACATTCCTCTTGCTAAGGTTTCGAATATTTTAGGATAATTAAAATCACTTTAGTCAAAAATCGTATACAGGCACGGCTCTAGACTTTTAGACACCAATTCAAAATTAGTTGGTAGCGTCATCTAGTCTAACGTTCACTAACGGTCACCTGGAGATTACTTATAGACTCAAAGACCCCGATAAGAATATAATGTAATCATTTGAAAAAAAGGTAATGCAAACAAAAAGAAACTTTGAGGCAAACAATTGAAATGGCGAAAAAAAGAGAAGAAAATTTGATAGGACACTAAAAGAACAGAACGGCGGAAAGAATCGAAAAGAAATCGGAGAAGCAATAGGCACCTAGCACCGAAGGGTTGGCAGCCTGAACTAGCAAAGTGTAAAGTAAAACAAGCACTCCCTTCGTTTGCCTTTTCTGGATATGTGCTTCCCTGGCGTTCCTTGGGTGGCAATGACGAGATCTAGGACATTGAGAGGAAAACCGATTCAAGGCCAATTGGTTCCGGCCTGCTCGCTTTCCTTCCGCTAACACAGTCGCACCCATCATGCATGTGAGTGGTCCTTTGTTTTCGTACAAGCTCTCTTCCCGCGACCCAGTCCAGTTTAGTCACGGTCAACTCTAATTTTCCGGTCTATTGGTGTGAGCATAACGCTTAAACGCGGTGTGTTAGTTTCCGCATCTGCGGACAGATATCGACAGAAAGGAAGGACGAACGCACGAAAAGGCAACCTGATCTCGTCAGATCCGAGTTGTCGACAGTTGCCGCATTGCATATGTCGCAAGGCTTTTTCGCGGCGTCGTTGTTGATTCCGTTTTCTTTCGACAGACGATACCAACTGAACTATCCACCTTGCAACACCCTTGCACCCTTTTGGGAACGGAACGCCAGCAACCAACAACCAACTTTTACGGCTACCTTTTCATCACTATAAACTTTTACTGGCTGAGCTGGCGAACGATCGAAAAGTCAATCCACGAAGACTTCCAACTGGATATGCCAGTTTTACGCCCGAAAGGAATCCCGGTTCAACCATCTTATTGTCACGCTATTCGCACTCGTCTTATCGGTCGTTCATCGAAGAAAACATAAAAATGCCTCTCACCCCGCTTTTTAATTGGATTCCTTTCTGATATACACTTTGATGATCATACGCTTAGGCAAATTAAATCAATGACAAAATCTTAGTCTATTCGATATCTAGTTGCTGTATTTACTCGTCACCACATTTAATTAGTCTCTTCGCCGCATTCGTGTATTTACAATATGAGCACATTCCATGTCCTGTCTTATCGATATATAATATTTAATTATCGTGCGGGGACGACGAAGCAAGCACGTTCGTCAAATATGCCTTTGAGTAATTAACGCCGTACAGACGTTATACACGACGAATAATAGTTTTGCCGCTGTTGCGCGTACGAAAATGATTACAAAACGTGCGCGTAATAATCACGTGTCTCTAATAAGAAATTCCTTCAGATGTGTATACCTCTCCACCTCCTTATACCACCTACACATTTTAGCCTCCAGCCTGTGATATAACCGTGCTCTATCTATTTGTGATCGCTTCCTACTTGTCTGTTTAATGTCACACACTGTAATGCAAAACAAAAACTGGCAAACTTTTCGTGCGCTTTTTTTCAGTCATTTGCTTCTCTATTGAACAACAAATTCACCACAGGACATAACATTCTATAGATAGGACATACGTAAATGTAGGGTTGGTAGGTTGGTGACGATACATGCATAAAGATAAATGGACATGTTCGCTCTTTAAAATTCGTTTGCTCACGTTGACGAAGCCCTCAATTTCCGGCAATGTGTCAATAGCGAGAGAGTCTATTTTTGTTTCGACCATAGTCAATGCGAAAGACCAGTATGTAATAAAAGGATGCATTCAGGAGGACGGAGATGAGAGTGTGATGTGCAAATGTGGATTGCTGGATTGCGAGGACGTTTTCCAACATTTCCGAGCGTTGTGCACCTGCTGCCACATTTCCGAATGCTACCGGTGTGGTTCGGACTGTTGGACCTTCCTGTGACTAAAGTTTAAATCGACAAATATCGGGAAGGCAGGTATACACAGGTACATACATGTATGAGTAAATGGATGAAATATTTTACTGAATTGCTTGGAAAAACCATTTGCAATGAAATTTAATCAAACATTAAAAGTTTTCACATGAATTTTTCAAATTACTAGTTTGTGGGTTGTTAATTAACAGTCCAACAATTTCTCATGCAGCTGACCAAATAAGAATTACAAATAAACTGATGTGATAATTTTAAAAAAATATACGTGGATGTAGTGTTATTATTATTTTGTGAATTATTATCAAGTCATGAAAACGAGCATTTTTAATTTATATTGGCCATAAAACTGAACGGTGTATTTTATAAATGTCAAAAAAGAAAAAAAGAGCTATATACGTGAAAAGCCATTTGGTACCAGAACCAATAGTAAAACATTCCCTTTGTTTACATTTTTATTGTGCGAAATATAAATGAACAAAGCGCATAAATGCCCTTCTATAAGCTGCACTCATTTTTATACAAAGTTATTTGCAATTACCGAATTCAATTAATTCAATGAAAACAACAAATAAATTTCACTTATTGAAAGCCATCCCTAGTGACCGATATGGAAATGTGTCGTCATTTATACACAGGAACAAACACACAAACATCGATATCACTCGAAAGCCGCACCATTTTTTACTTTATAATGGCCGTAAAACAGAATTAATTAAAAATTTTGCAAAAATCAATAGCATCTACATAAATGCCAGACCGTTTTCTAAGAGCAGAGAAATCAGAACCTAGCCTGTAGAAAATTAAAAATCGACTGAAATAAAGTAAAAGCAAACAAAAAAAAGCCACCACCAGCGAATGCATAAAACCGATAAAACGTAATAATAAATGGTTCTTAACGGTGGTGGTAGAGCTCTACAGCGAATTTGGCTTGTTAGGTACGATTCTGCCAGCCTTCCACTTCTAACCTTCGAGATCAGAACGATTCGGCCTACTGCGAATTTTTTTTCTTTCCAAAGGGTCTATAAATCCACCGTCCGCTCTTTGCCTTTTTAATATTTTATGCTTCGCCGTTCAGTCCCCAAATAATAAAACTATTCGATGCGCGATTTCGACATAAAAAATCGAGGGGATGCTCATGGATAACGTTATAACGTTATTGTTTCCCCACAATGTCCATTTTTATTCCTGATCGCATTTTGTCCTTTTAATATTTATTTATTTTGTCTCTTGTTCAAATATTTAAAGGCCAGCTTTTTTTTCTGTTCGAGCCAATAAAACCGTGTTTAAATTTGTTTCGTATTGTTTCGGGCTTATATGCCAAGCAGGCAAAATAAAATTGGGTTTGTTAACTGAATGAAGGGGCATTCACAATTATGTGTTTTAATTGGTAGGAGAGCAGGGTGATCACATGCAAAATTTCGTTATTCAATATTATTACTGTTCCTTTTCGATACTCGCTTTTGTTATTTATTATTCATTCAGTTCATTGGTTTCATCAACAAATTGTTATTGAATGAATCTTTCAAATGACAAGCTACCCTTTTCAAGATATTTATTAATTTGCAGACAAAATAAATTTATATGTACAGGGTTTTCATAAATTAGGCAAAAAATTCAACAGGCAGTAAAGATATTTCTTAGGATTGGTGGTGGTAGCAAAATTTTAACAGACTCGGTATTACAAATAAAAATAAAACACAAAAAGATTTTGTTATGTTGACACGAAGCAGCGGTAACTTATAAGACAGCATAAATCAGCGCCTGGAAAATTAATAGCGTCTATTAATATGAACAGCATGTTTGTTCTAAGGCAGGGGCGTATTATTAATAATACATATCCGATGAGCACAAAGCAGCAAGGACGGGCGCGACGTAAATCATTAAAATCAAAACATTATGGAAAATAAGCCGGGTGGAAAGAGGTGAAGAAGATATGCACAGACTGGAGGCGGCGATTGAAAACACGCGAAGCGTGTCTGCTCGAGCCGGATTTTAAAGTAGGCACTTAATGAAAAGGCGGCTTGCTTGCTCTCATTGCGGCTTGCGAATGTTTTATTAGTGTAGTGTGGTAAATTTAATTAAATTATTAAGGCCGTAGCAATACGACGTCCTTAACAATAACGATATATAACCTGGTCGTTGGACGCACATCTAGGGTACCTCTTTGGAATTTACCAAATCTGATTTCTTATTACTCCCCCATACAAAACTAATATTGCACCCAAAAGCAGAAAAAAAACAATTGATAATGTGTCTGAAACATTATCAATTTGTGAACTTATTAAAAGCTTTCCAACTAATTGGAAACGTGTAATGCGACGCACTTAAATGGCATTAGAGTTGAGTTGAGGGGCGGCAATGGCGCACGCCGAACTTGGGATAGTTTCCAGCTACTCAATCGTCGGATGGATGTAGAGATAAGTTGGATAAGGGATGCTAGCGGACTGCTCCGGCGCTAAGCCGCTTACGTCGAACGCCGTTTGAATGTTCGCTTGATTCCAAATCGTAACCGGCTGAAATTCAATCGTAGGTATTTTGCGACTTTGTGAAACAAAGCCAGCCTGCAATTTAGTTAGCTATAGGGTCCAAGAAAGAATAAGGATTTGTTCTTATATTCCTTTAAATATATAGTTTGCAAAAAATAAACGAGAATACGATACATCTTTCAATAACAAGTCAATCAAAACAGACTTGAGCTAATTAACACTCCTGTTGGAAGTTTGCTGACGCCAGGATATATAAACTCCAACCTTTTCCGATATTTCTAGCATTTTACGAGCCGCTCGCGGCGTTATATTATATTATGTTATGTGCGGCAGTTCGCGCCGATACACGCAGCCGGCGGCAGGGCGGTGGCGCAAAAAAGGGTTTGCAATAAACGAACGAAAGCAGAAAATATGGTGCGTCTTAAGTCTCTGCGTGCGTCTTAACAAATGGCGTCGTAAAAAGCGTTGCTATTGATGTAAGGAGATGTTGAAGAAAAAATACACTGGCCAAACTCGCACGTACGGACGAATGCGGCCAGTGGCAGTAGTTGTAGCTGGAGGCGGCTCGGACCGTTTTATGAATCCACTTCAGCAAGCTGCTCCTAACCTGGTATATCATTCACGGGCCTACCTCTATATTCCGCGCGTCAGTACGTTTTCGTGCCCTTTGCGATATACGTTTATTCGTTTCTACTCGACTATGTATTATAGTAAGGTAGGTATGTATGTACTTGCTATATGGGGCAAAGTAAACCCTTTTCCTATATTTACGAGCATCGCTAGATTTGCCAGCGTCCTGCGTTACTGCTCACGAACTGCAGGAAGGTCGGTTGCATGGTCTTGCTTCGTCTTACGTCTGGATTTATTAGCGCCGCCGTATAAATGTAATAGATACTAAATTTTGTTTAACATCTTCGTATTTCTTCTGTTTCATATGCTCTTTGCCTTTGAAACACTCGACTTGTTTTAATCAGCAATGTTTTAATATTAAATGAAAGGGATTTTCATTTTATTTCCCACTTCCGTGTTTGCTTCGTTCTTAATGCCTTCAATTGGGTATTACTTTGATAATACTTTGCTTCATGATACTCACTACTTTTTATTGATACTCCAAACGATTTCGGAAATGTGCACGAGGGAGAATAATATATTGCCATTTAACACAAATTCTTTTCCACTAAGAAGTTACCCTACTACTTATTTTATTTCAAAGCCTTTAAAAACTCTAACTGATGGGCCGGGAGCTATTGAAAAACTCAAAATGAAATCAATGGAACTAACTAATACAAAATACCGTGCTAAATGCCATTTATAATTAGAAATATTTAAATCTTTTGTAAATTCCCAAAGATTTCCCCGAGGTCATATATTACACTTAAGTAGCCACAAACAAAATAATAACAATAATGAATGCCTTTGTTTTGTTTGCAGGATGTTGGAAAGACAGTGGAGGAGACGACTAGCGTTGGCAGCAATAGTAACAATCGTGGTCCTCGGCTGGTGTGTGGAACGCGTGAACACGGGGGCGGCTTGCCGCATAAGTGAATTTCCATGTCGGAACGGCCGTTGCGTCCGGCTGAATGGCTATTGCGACGGCGTCGACGATTGCGGCGACTCGTCTGATGAGCCTTCCTATTGTACAGGTAATAATTTTCAAAAGCTCATTTCGGCACTCAACTGTACCGGAAACTGAGAAATGCGCTTAAGTTCAGGAAAATGCCTATCTAATTAAGAAAGTCTGCTTTACTTCATGTTGTTATAAAAAGGAGAGTTTGAAAATTAGAAAAACGTGGATATAAAATAAATCTGAGTATTTTCCGAGTAATCAAACAAGAAATGTTTACTTTTAAAGTACATACTAGGATTCTAGCAGAGATATAAGAGGTTTGTAGCATTTTCAGTAAAGAAAAACAGAACTATTGCCTTTTGGGAAATACGTTAGCTCTATAGAATTTGTATGTGTGCCCAGGTTATTGTGTGGAATTGAAAGCGCGTGAAGATAGAGTTTTCCTTCGCGAATAGGTGGCAAAGGTGACAAAAGCAGGTTGAGACGGAGATACGATTGTTAGGTTTCGCGAAAAAATACGGGACGAGATGTAAATAGCGACATTCAACGGATGTACACAACCGAACTATGGTGGTATGGCACTTAGAAGCGCATCGGGAAACTCTGCTATTCGATTTCGCACTTTCCACGTCGGTGGATTCAAGTCTTGGTCTACATATACCTCTCAAATGGAAAAACTAAGCGATCCCTAAGGGGTACACACCCATGTTGCTTGTTTACTAACTGGGTTTGTATTTCTATTTCAAGTGCCACTCACCATTGTTGCACATTTAATTCAAATTATTTGATTTCTTGTACGCTTAGAGACATTATCATTGAAATTTATAAATTGTCTAGGGTAAAAATAAGATTTTCATATTTATTACCCAGTATATTTTTTAACAAATCTTTGAAGAGTTTGCACCCCCGAAGAATAGGTGTAAACAAACAAACAATGCTTGGTAAACTCCCATTCGCGTGACAAGCTTGCATTCATTTTTTACAGCCCAGTTTTACATTGTTTGCGCGTTTTTATCTTTCCCTCTTCATATTTTATCTTCCTTATCTTGAATTTAGTTATTTCCCTGCGTTTATACCAAAAAATATACGCAAGTAAAATGTAAAACACCCGCGTTGAATCTTTAACACCATTAAATTTAAAAATAAAATATGTCTTAGGGGATTTTATCCCGATTAGAAAACATAATCAAGAGTGAATCGTATATGTAATTGAGAAAAAAAATCGAGTAGAAAAAAAAGGAGATAGATCAATTGTCTAGAGAGTAAGCTCAGCAGCCAGGAAAATGCACGTTAAAGCGCGTCCGCGAATCGGCGGTTAAGTGGAAATTAGTTTGATTTAGTAGGCGAAATTCGCGCTTCTTTGACTCCACAATTTTCGCAGCGAAGCCCGTTGCATACAACGGAAGTAAGATATAGAAGAATCACGTTTAGCTGTGGGAGCAGTCGTTTCGCAGTGGAGCCACGTGCCTGCAATACGAATGCCACTTTATTTCGCGATTTTTATTAGTTTCCCCTTCGACCATTTGCACAGTTAGTCCATTAAAACGCGACTAAACTAAGACTTTAACATCGGCTCCTCTTTATCCATAAAACGATTTAATAAACTATGTTAAACTGAAAACTAATGTATTGTTGTTTTGATTTAGTGAACGAGTGTATAAAATCTTGAAATAACTACAAAAAGGTTGTAAGGGTTGCGTTGTTGCAAGCAAGTTATAAACACGTGGGATATGCGAGGGCATCATTATAAGTAGGAACTAAATATGAAAGAGTACTTGAGCGTCGCGACATTTAGCAACTTCTACGCCGAAATACTCGTATACGAGATGAATGCTACCCAGGATGATTTTGGTAGAAAAGGCCAACACGCACGTACCACTCACGTTCGTGTCTCGTACACGCAAAGATTATAGCTCGTTAACATTGTCAACAGACGAAAGGCAACAGCATCCCGTCTCTCCTTTCCGACACTTAGCACTTTGCAAATGTGAAACTTCAAACTCACAACGAAGTTTTGCAAACTAAAACTCGAAATTACCTATACGGTGTAAAGATTCTACGTGCGCAGCCAACCCCTTTGCGATTAAAAAGGATAATGTAATGGGATGCTGCTTATTAAGGAAAAACAAAATTAGCTGTATTATTAAAACTTTTCATATTTGTTTTAACTCCGAAAAATGGATTAGTAAACCGGAGAATACAACTTCATAAAAGCTATTACAACTTAATCAAATTGTTATTGTTACCCAATGACACATTGCCCAAATTTGTAACTTGTAATTTTCATTTACAGTGTGCAACCGGACGTACTATGGGGATGTTGGAAAAACCTACGACCTAAGAGTATTGAAGCTCGACAGTCGACTGCCATTCTTGTGCCACTTAACATTCACTGCCAATGGCCAAATTCACGGTGACATTGTCCAAGTAAGTAGTAATTACATAAATATATATTGGTTTAATATTCTTCGCAAAAGCAACATATTTAAAGTATTGATCTATGGATGCGAGCGAAGCAAGCCTTTGAACTTTTGATGAAATTCTTAAAATTCTGTACACTCTTATCACGGAATAGTTGAGTGTTCAGAAGACGAGCGAAGCGAGCCACTCAAACATTTTCTAAGGATTAATTGATTGGTCAAAATTTATCTATAATACAGGCGAGCGGAGCGAGCATTTTTTCTAATGATCTTGAGTCATCTCGACGAAAATAAAACGGATGCAATAAATGTGGATATTTTATAAGAATCGAGGGGCATTGAATATGTTTGGCAATATGGAAATTTAGTTATATCCTAATAAATGAAAATCAGGAATAGTTTACCTCTAAACGCAGGTTTGTTTACATCAACAATGGAAGGTGATGTTACACTAACACACTCCACGTCCACACTCAAATAGTTAATGTTATTCCACTAGAACTAATGTTACTGAATTAACACCAAATGCAAATGTTTATTAATTATCTGTATTCACTTATTCATTATTGATAATAACAGTTTGGAATTGAACATTGAATTAAACCAATAATAAATATGGCGTTAAGTCAGTTCGGTTGCGCGCAAATAACTAACTTCTGCAGAACGTTGTGCAACGTAACAGACGCTTATCAGTAGAATGGAATGCGAAAGAAACAAGAAACAAGTAAACAACTTCGCATATAAACATCCAATGGCGTTTCAATTTATAATGTAAAACGCAGCATTGTATTTACCATATAACAAATTCATTAGATGTTTAGGAATAATAAATAATTAATTTGGAAAATTTGTGTTTCGTGAAAATTCGAGTGTTTTCCTTTAATTTATTTAACCTGTCGATTGAGGATATTGTTTTTAATATATTATTTAATTTAAAAAAAAATTTCTTAAGCGAAACCCAACATGGTAATTGCCGTTTCAAAATTACATTGGTTTTTATGGCAAAAAAAATGATTCCTTCCAAATTAAAGGATTTGCTTTGTTGAAAAAAAGTTTTTTATGGTACTGGCTTATTCCGTTTCAGGTTCAGCTCATCGAGCATCGTCAGTGGACTCAGTCCTCTATTGTCCACTGACGATGCTCGATGCTGAGTCCACTGACGATGCTCGATGAGCTGAACTCTCCCGCAGTCGTGGCGCTGAACCATGCTTTCCAAACTGATTTTATTAATAACTTTTAAAAATCCTTGTCAATATTTTTTGCATCATATATGAATCGATAGATTTTTAAATGTTGCATCTTTAGATACAAAATCCGCATTCAAAAGTAAGCGCCTAGAATTTTAAATCCTATACTGTGTGCATGAGATTTATATCCCAACAAAATATTAACGTATGCGCCCACCATGGTAGGTAGCTGATGCAGGTCTGCGACATGTGTTCGTTTCGTCGTATTTATTGAAAAATTTACGAAGCCAAGCAACCACCACCGCCAATCCGCAACAGCCGCCAGTAAATCGAGCTGGATTATATGCTTTAGCCAAATTCGTCCGACTCTTCAAACATCGGAGCCAGCTCGTTAAAGATTTATGTCGTCTTCGTCGTGTCATTCGTTGCTTCTTCCATAGGCTTTTCTTCGCATCGTTGTCGACATTTTTTCCCTCTCGCATTTGCCCTTAAAATATCTACCATTTCTTTTAACCAACTTCGTCTTCATCTTCTTATGGTTCTTTGCTTTTGTTCGTTTGTACGTACGCTTTTCCACGTTCGTATCGTGCCCATATAATATTGATGATATTAAATTCGTTAATACGGTGCGCGACCGCTTTTCGTGAAAAGGGCCAAACCGCAGCGCGCCGCGCCGCCAGCGGACGCGATGTTATAAGAGCGACTCGTGACCTGGATGAACAAAAATTGCCGCCGCCAGTGCCTTCGAAGTCATGTGCTGCCTCTCAGTCCTTTTCTAGTTTTCTTCCGAAGACCGAGTGAGGAGAGTTCGTCGCTTCTTGAATATTTCAAGCGGCGCTTATAAATATTTTAATCGAATGCTCCCCCAGTCGAGTACCGGTCGTAGACTGACGAAACCCACACTCTTTATATATTTTACAAGTTGCCTTAAATTATACACTTCTATCCTTGCATCCTGCTCGTATTTTTGCCAAAGGATTGTATATTTTTATAATTTGACCGCAAACAATTCTGGAAGTTATTTTTCAAGCAAACAAATATAGCATGTCCTAATAACTCTTAAGTAACTCTAACTTAATTAACAAAAATAAAACCACCGAATGTGGATTTATTTCACAATTTCTAAGATTTTCTAAAAGTTATAAATTAACTGTTTGAGAGACGATTAAGATCGTCATTGAGCCCCCTTCGGATAGTGAATTGCGATAGTAAGTTGGGGACGAGAGCGGACAATAGTTGAACATTTTTCATTTCCAGGATAATGGAGATAGAGTCGGGGTAGATGGGTATTCAGTCGAACTATGTGCACTTCTCTATTCCTTGTCGTTTGCTACGCGGTGCTTCTATTTTGATTGAATGGAGCTCCTCGATATGCTCTTATGAGATTCAATTTTTTTTCGATAATACTGACAGCTTCAAAAGTCATCTTTTCTGCAAATACACTTTTTCCCTTAATCAAATAATTAATTTTAATTTGAAATTAACAAACTATATAAATGTCAAGCAACTTTTTTAAATCAACTAAGAAATTTTAGTATTTTCACATTAAGGATTTAGTATGATTTGAAACAAACAGTATGTATTAAACAAAGTTATAGATAGAGTTATAGTTCAATGCACAAGGGAAAAAGTGGCGAAATATGATCTCCATTTAAACACAAATCCAGAGGCTTAAGGTCTGATTGATGATGAGTTAAAAAAAGGACAGTTGAATGAGAATAAGAAGCGAAGCTGTTTTAAGGTGCTTTAAATTTGAGAACGACTGCATGACTGGCAATACCCTCAAGCTGTTGAATTATTGTCATGATGAGCTAACATTTTATGAAATATCAGGATTTACCAAATATTAGGGATTCCGTTTATATTGTGATTAATAAATGAATGGATCTCAAAACTCAATTGCAATTTTACATCATCGATCGAATTTTGGGTCCCTTTTATCTATATATAAATTGCATTGCATGTTCAAAAGCCTCAAGGATTTGCAAACCAATTCATGGACGTTTGCACTATTGAAATCATAAAACACTTGCTTTATCAATCCGAAACTGAATAACTCTCCACTCTAAGAATGTCTTGCAATAGTTATGTTTGTCGAATAATGACCAAGCCACATAATCAACGCACATTGGTGAATGCAAATGAATATGCACTGAATTCATGAGTGAAATTCATTCGACAATGGTCTTCAGAGTAGTTCAAACGAAAATACTCTTTGCTAGTAGTTACCTTTGGGATTCAATGCTAGTTTCAACTAATCACGAGTTGCATCAATTAATTACCTCGCATGCCGATTGCGACGTCAAATTAACCAACAATGGAATATCCATCCTCTCTATAAACCTCTGGAATATCTCACATTTAATGCAGTAAAACCAGATTTAATCAAAAGATCAAATGCTACGCTTCGCTCGATACTTTCTTTTAATTACTATATTGTAGTTAAAACGACTCAAATATCATGTTAAGATGAGATTACCTGTATTATTATAGCTTCAAAGCGATGCGAGTTTAAAGTACTACATCCATGGAATTACTTAATTAAATAAAAGATTCATTCATAAATGAACGAAGAAATGAAACAAAGAAGATACACGCTATTAAAGTTGTTTGTCTACAATCATGCATGTTTATTAATTAATGCATGAATAAGTAATTAACCAAAAGAAAATGCTGATTGTAACAATATGGTAAGTAATAAAATATACAGAGTGTCCAGAATTTTAAGAAGTTAAGAAAATCATAGGCTATCAAAAGAAATTGAAAATGGCAATGGCAAATTAAAGTAAAACTTCAATCAAGTCAGAACATGAAAATAAAACTTTAATTAAACACAAATTATGATAAGAGCAAACATTGGTAATTTTGCCAATCGTAATTTTCCTTATTCCAGTTTGCAATCGAAGAATGTCAATATGCCAGTGCATTCACTAGCAGCAGTAAAATTTTTATGGTTTTTATCATCTTGTTTTATTGCCTGTTCCTTCCTAGCGTCGAATTTGAAATTGTTTGCTTGCCATATATGAACGCAACTCATGCGATAAGTTATTAATGTCGCTCGCCGTTGTCTGATTAGAAAGTGACGACGAAGACGTTCTTAATCTTTGCTCAGTCTCGTGAATAATATTAGCACATCGCTTAATCCGGATGATGATGTGATACAATCTTCCCTAGTGTCCACCAGCCATCATTTTGTTATACGTTATTTTGTTTACACTTTAACAAGATGAACATTGTTATGTTATGTTATGATGGCTAAATGCTTCCGACATTTACCAAAGTAGAAAGTTAACATGCGATAAAATCCACATTCCTATTTTTCCTCAGGGAAAACACTAAAGTTAAAAGTTCACAATCTAAGTTAAGTTCAGAATAAAAGTGGGTACCTGAAGGTTGTGCAAAGACGATTTGAATAAAATTCATTAGACAGAAGCTTTTAACCGTAAATGGACGCTATATTAATCAAGAAGCCTTAAGATGTTTTCATTAAAGCTTTTTATGAAACACGAAAAAAGTTGTACGAAGAGGTGGTATTCTAGCAACAAAACTGTAAAAAAAGCGAATGAGGCGGTTGGCAGCGAGGTCTTGAAGAGTACCAAGCAAACTTGAACTTACACTCCTCGATAAGAATTAATAAGAATTATGCTCTCCTTTCAGCGTTCGCAATTTAGCATCGCATTAATTTCACCCTCTCGCCTTTTTGCCTTCGCCCTCGCTTCACCGCCATACTGACACGAAACAAGGTGCGTTAATCCGATTAAGGGTGACTATCGCTGATAACGGCCTAATACAGCCAGTCCGTGTCCTAGAAACAAATGCACTGCCTTCGAACATTCTCTAATGCTATCAGCCTATCGGTGAAGTTTATGTGGACACAAACATAGCTGGAGGCGGTGGACATACAATGCCGATATGTATCGCGTCGATAGAGCTAGTGGTAGTGATCGCAGGTGTTTAAGCGCGACGCGAAAGGAGATCTGTGTTTGAGCACCTATGTGATCACTGCTTGTGTTACAGGCGCAAATGGAATTGCCTCTTGTGCACACTATGTGGGATTATCGCTGGTATCGCTATGCATATGCGGTGGTGGCCCAGTGTTGGTTTTGTTGTGCTGATGGTCGAAGATAGCACAGAATGGTGGAATAACAAAGCGCGGCACAAATTTCGTACCGAACAAGAAAATGAAATGAAAGGACTATTCAATGCTAGCTGTGTTATCCTGGGATGTTCATCTAGGCTAGCGAAAACAGTACATAGTGTTTTCTCTATTTTGTTGATGGGGTCTTGTAATATGGTTGCTATCAGCTATTTGTTGTCTTTTGGCGTTGGCTGAAAACACCGAGGTTTATAACGACAGATAAAATCGTAATATTCGTTTACACACGAAATTAAAATGGCCCTGGAAACTTTTCTATACTTTTCCAATTAAATTGCCACATTTTTTTCCTGGGAAAGAAAGAAGGTCGGTTCAACAATGCACTAGAAACAGAAGAAATATGTTTCGATCGTAGGGTCCCATTCCAATATCGTTCCCGAATGTCACAACTTCAACCGTCTCATATTTTTTGGTTCGTGCTCTTCGACGACTTTGTCTAGGGTCTGGAAAAAGTCGCAACATACCATAAAATGTTTTTTGCTAGAGTTTCCACTTTCTTTACGGCTTTAAACCTTTCAAACGCGGTACCTTCCAAGATCGAAAGTCCTTTTGTTCTTTGCTCATACACAACAAACGGCGCCGCTGCCGCCACTGCCTCCGACATAGGTATGTACAACCTTTTGTTCCGCGGCTACTACCTCTTGGGCTCGCATCTATTTATTTCGTTTCTTTTCGGCCGGAATGTAATGTTCTTGCGTCTCGGCCCCTACACTCTTTAGATATGTCCTACCGCCTCTTACAGCGCACCCCGGTATCGTTTAAAGTCGTACGCCCGTGACATCGCACTTTTCAAGCTTCGGCGTCTTTTGGTCACGAAGTTTCACTCTTCTTTCTTTTCTGCTCGTCGACAAGCAAACGACGACCGTTAAAGACTTGGCCGACGCCTTAGCTTTACTTCTGACAATAAAGAGTTCGCAAGGCGAGGACGAGGACACTATTATCCTTCCAACTCCCAGCACGGGAATGGCTGTTGTTTGCTAGGTGTGCACATTAGATTCGACATCAACGCATATTCACAATGGACGTGCGTCTTATCTGATTCAATCCCAAGCATTACGTTGCGAATTCTACTTTAGAATGAGGTAACTAAACATCAGGTGGAAGTACAATTTAGTTCCAGGAACTCAATTTTCCACTACGTATCTCGCAATTATTAAATTAATCAAAAAAGCTTTCAAGATCTTTTGAACAATCGCTCTGAACAAATCGTCCCAAAAAAGTTTTAAAAGTGAACTTTGTCACTTTCAAGTACGTCGCTGTTTAAAGTTAACGAATCAACTGTGACACCAATCGTTTAAATCGAAACACTCCTAAAACCAAGACGAAGGCCGACGGAGCATAAGGGATTATACGATTTGGCGATTTTGATAAAAGCCCTCTACAGCCACCTTCGTCTTCCTCCGCATTGTTAATGCATCTTTTTAAAAAGGCACCAGAACGAACGCTCTTGCTTTCACACGACTTTTACGTTTCCGCAGAACCTTGAGCCACGTTATCCGTTATCCTGGCATTATCCGCACAGCTCTTTGCCATCCAGTGCGTCAGTACATGCGTTGTTCAAGAACCGAATACGGGACATGAACTTATTTCCAAAGTAACAAAATAAATCTAAATCTTTTTTCACACAGACACCATAAATTTTAAGGGGCGCCATTTTTTTACCCAAAAGAGAAACTCTAATACAATGTAAAGTAAAACATATGGAGCACTTTTAATTGGTGTTAATATTGTAATCCTGTTTCTCCCAAGACTAAACAACAAGGAATGAATTTCGGGAATTGCAAGCTTAATCACGGCAGGAGTCGTCGTTTGATCTGGCAAAATGAAAAGCATTGTGCACCGCGGTGACAGGAATAATGCAAACATTTAAGTTCGTTATTCCACAACAGCGAGGAGATACAGAATGTAACTAAACGGTGTACTCGTAAGTAAAAGCGCGTTTTGGTTCAGTGCTCCTTCGGCGGGAGATGATAGTTACCAGGCGTAGGGCGCGGTACATAATAAGGGAGTTTGTTAGCCATACGCTTCGCTGCGCTCTCAGCATGGTCCGCTAACAAACCGCTTCCTCGGAGAGTAGTGACGCCGCGTGTCCGCGTCCCGTTAATCAGACCGGATGTTGGTAGATTGCGGACCGAGCGCCTTACAGCTTTGTTGCTACCTAATTAGCTTACATCCCTTGTCGCGAATCGTTCGGATGCGTTATGTATTGCTGATTAACAATTCTGGACAATTTCTAATTTATACATAGTCCGGTAATACCCCAGCCTATGAAGTTCTTATCGAGAGGACAGAACCCCTCTGGGTTAGTTTATTGAAATTCCAATTATTGCAGGGCAATATAAGACAAATCGTTAGTTGTAAGCGAAGTCAAACATAAATATAATAATGAAGAAAATTGCAGCCGTTATTTGTGCCTCGTGTGTCACATGTGTTGCGTAGACTTTTCCACTGCAGAGAATATGTGTCCCCAGCCGTTGAGTGAAGCAGTCCCTTGCCGTAACGTCGTTAGAAGCGGCGACGAGGAAGAAATCGAGAAAATTTATAAGATGTTTCCGTGCTCGCCTAGCGTTTGCTTACTGTTCTGTTCTATTCTATTCTATTCTGCTTCGATTTTGCAGGAGCACGAGCAGCAGCATGATGCTCGGCGCGCCCAAACATGAAAAAACGATGCTAAAAGTATTGAGTTTTCTTTTCCGCTTGCGAAAAGTTGATGTATGCGCGTACCTGCACCCAAACGTGTGTTGTTGTTGCCTTACTGCCGCCACACGCGACTGTATTACAAGTAGCAGTGGCGGCAAGTACAAAGAAGCAGAAAACTGATGTCGCGGTACTTAAAGTTGACTTAGTAATCAATTTATCATGCATCTCTTGCTTCGTGTGAGTGTTACAGCGGGTGCACCCGCAACTCGATAAGCTTCCAAACTTTTTCTTGCTTCGTTTTTAGTTTCTTTCTTATTTTCCCTTTTATTCCCTGCACCTTCTTCTAGAAGAAGTCATTGCTTTGCTCGATGTAATCGAAATTGCCGAGCGTTTTTCTCAACTTTTGGAATTCGTCTTATGCATTACATAAACAAATTTACTTAGATTAAGTCGAGTGTGACTCGACGCGCCTCGGCGCATCTTGGGATATTACTAACTGCTAGGACATTACTTTTGATAAACGACAGGACAATTATGCGACATCAATCACTTCCTTTTAAACTTTTTTATTTGCTTCGTTTGCGATGCGCTCGAGGTTGCAATGCGTGAGATAGGCGGGGGCGGCTACAGAGTTAAGATGAAGGAGAAGCGGTTTTTTACTTAGTGCCCACAAAAAATGCGGACCTGTACGAAGAAAGAAAATAATGTAGACTGAGCTAGGGTATAACCGTACTGTAGATTACCAAATGGAAAAAGAAATAAATGAATTGCAGTTTCGTATTTGCGTTTCGTTATAATTAGTCTAAGCAGATTCGCAGGTTACTCGGTGATTAGTAATCGTCGCTCAGCTACTCAGACTAATCTGGAGTTACAATCCTTGTTATTTTAAATCGGTCATAAATACTGAAAGCAGGCAATTAAAACGGGGGAAACTTTGTCGTCAAACTTTGCCTTTGGGTAGGAATCTAAGAACGAGTTAAGCAGTGATACATTAATCTCAAGGGAATTATGGCCCAATAGAAATTTAAAAAACCTATACAATTATCAATTGGAGGAAACGAGATTAAATCCTACAATGGAATTAAGAAAATGCTCAGAATAAAACTTTATGCAGTCATAACCTAGTGCCTTTTTATTTTAAACCAAAGCAGAATTTTAAGCGCTGGAATTAATACAGTTCCTAATCAATATAACTTCGAGTCAAGGCACGTAGCAATATTTATGTGTCACCTTCGTCGTAAAAGCTAGCAAACACCGTCGCTTGCCGTCATATTTCATATCGAACACGTTCTCGTTTATGGCATGTCGTTGCATACATTTTTTATACTGGCAAAAATGTTCATTCCGATAATCAGGGTAAACATAACGCAAAACATTTACAAACTTAATGCTTTCCGACTGGTTGCGCACGAAGTTTCTTAAACGTACTCCAGAAGCACTTGAGTTTGCTATGAAGTCCAGAAATATAATAAAATTTATTTGCCGTGGAATTACTTACACACTTCTTTATCCGGATTTTCCTAATAGTGCTTCCCCTTACCGCCTTCACCCTATTCTCTGTTTGTCCTTATTGTCTTCAATGTTAGTTGCCGAAAAAATGTCTTTTATTTATATACTTTTTTCATATCTCGAATGTTCTATTGTCATTGACTATAAGGCTCTATAGCAGACAATACCCCCATAATATATTATAGATATATTGTATTTATATTATATACCTATATTTGTAACTATACATAACTCAGTTGACGCACTTAACTTTGATTGTTGATTGATTCGTATTCTGAACTTCCATGACATTCCACTAATGGATTTCCCCTTGTTACAGCTCATGTTCGACGAGTTCAAGGTCGCAAGATACGAAGCCTCTGCGCTTGATGGTTGTCCTGACGGCTATATGCAACTTTCGGAGTTGGGTCGTCCTTTCACTGGTGGATCTTGGTGTGGGTCATCATCAGGTCCAGCTGCCTATTACAGTGAAACTTCTACAGTCACAGTCTCCATAAAGATATTCCAGAATCCCCAACAAGCTTTTCAATTTCGACTGCGGTACAGATTCGTTTCCAGACGTGAGGCAGTAGTAAGGTTTGGATCACCAGCTGCACCATTGGAAAGAGGACAAGTAGCACCAGGTACTTATTGCACTCGTCAATTTGAAGAATGCTATCGGAAACCTTGTCGTCTACAATCTCCTAATTATCCTGGCATGTACCCTCGCAACGTCTCCTGTTATTGGAGTTTAAGACAGAAAGTAGTCCCAACTTGTAAACATGCTATGATTGCTGTACGGCAAGAAGCCGCACATAAAATGCACATGAAACGATCCATCTCAGTGGCTGGGCTGAATAAAACTGCCAGAGCTTTAAGAGCTTGGAGGGATTGTACAGGAGAACGAGATCATTTGATATTTTACGATGGAGGTAGTACTAACGATCCAGTATTAGCAAAGTATTGTGGCGGAGATTGGTTGCCAAGAGTTGTTAGTCGAGGACCTGAAATGCTGGTAGCCTTCCATTCGTCACCATTCAGTATACCATTGCATTCGCCACAGGCTCATTCACCTCTTCGTGGTTTTGAGTTAGATGTTGACGTGATTTTTGCAGACTCGGATAGTTTGGATTATTCCCGAGATGCAAGTCGTTGCGATTTTGATGTGAATGCAACTAGTCAAGATGGTGATGAAGTGTGGACAGGTCGTGGAAGACGTGGACGTTTAGTCAGCCCTCGGCATTCTTTGCCTCCTAATACTACTTGCACATATAAATTCAGAGGACATCTGGGTGACCTTGTCTGGATTAGTTTTACAAGTTATGCTCAACGAGCTCTTCTAGTAGGGGAAAATCAACCAAACATTATTGGGGGTAACAGTACTGGTGGACCTTGCTCTACCAGATTGAGAATCTGGGATGGGGCTTTATTAATGGAAGACAAATGCGATGACACACCTAAATTATGTGACCACAGTGCATTGACTAATATGACGAGATCTACAAGGCCTTGCTCAAAATCAGAGAGCTATTTATCAACTGGAAGAGCTTTTATTATACAGCACCATACCCTGGATGGTACAGCACTACATCCAGCGTCTTTTAAATTAAAGTATGAATTTGTGGATACTCGTCTCGGAGGTGAACCTTGGCCACCAAGTGAAAACCCTGGTCCTTGTCACAGAGTTTTTCGAAACATGCATGACGGGGAAATCCTTGGGCCTAGAAATACTTTCTTGTTTGGACGTGGAGGTGCCAAAGATATTC
Source organism: Falagria sp. GC000072 (assembly GCA_030556245.1). Classification (NCBI taxonomy): domain Eukaryota; kingdom Metazoa; phylum Arthropoda; class Insecta; order Coleoptera; family Staphylinidae; genus Falagria; species Falagria sp. GC000072. The sequence continues at coordinate 41,692 of JASKGN010011080.1, read as the reverse complement.
ATTGTGTGTATAGAATTGAAGCAGGTGTGGATGAACGAGTTCGGTTAGTGTTGAACAATGCCTCATTTGGCTTTGCTCCTGGTTGTGAGACAGTGAATGATCCTCATAGTGGCAGGCCATCTTGTGATTACTTGCCGGGTGCTAGAGTGGCTGAACTGTCAGTTTGGGAGCTTCCTTGGAGAGATACGCGTGTACCACGTGCTTGTTTGTGTGACAATGGCACTTTGAATAATAAACCCATGACTTTCATTTCTTCCTCGAGAACATTAGAGTTGCACTTTACAGCAAAAGATATGAATATCACTGAGGACTTTACGATATTGCATTTTCATGCTTCCTTCGAGATTATTCGAATGCCAGATTGTCCTCGCCAACAAAGATTAAAAGGGTATGGTGGAGACACACAATTTTCTAGTCCCCCAGCCGATCGTACAGAACTTTTATGTGCGGGTATGCCTTGGTTAATAGAATCACGTCATAATCGTAGTTTATTCCTACTTTCATGGGGTGCTTTCCTACCATTGAAACTCAGAAGTGAGGAACCCAATCGGTGTCCTACTAACAATAGACTATTGGTGTATTCTGGAAGACCTCCAAGATTAGTTAGAGCTATTTGCCCTGCGGAACCAGGTGCAAGACCTCTAGCTGTACATGTCTTCAGTGAAGAATGGTGGGGTGAAGATGCTGCACATTACACCCAGCGTCCACCTAATTTCCTTATCGAATGGATTAGTCATGAACCTGGAATTGCAGCATTCAGCTGGCTAGAGATTTCCAGAAGTCGCAGTTCTCTTTTACAGCAATTGCAGGTACCAGTGAATACAAGCGCCAACGACACAGATTACGAATGTCGACACAAATGTCCCGAATTAGACGCGTGTATAAGTGCAGAGTTATGGTGCGATGGGAAGGATCACTGTCCTTCTGGTTGGGATGAATCCGAAGCTCAATGTGGAGCTAGCTCAAGGTAATTATATACAAATATAATGTGGAATCTATACTTATGGTAAAAACCAGGTTTCATTTCAGACTCCTCTCCTCATTACCTGGTGCAGCCCTGGCGGCTGGTGGAGCAGTAGCTGCTTCCATGTTACTGCTGCTGTGTATCAGCTTAAATCGACTGAGGGCACGTCGTCGACGTAGACTCGCCAAAAAGAAGTTGCTCACCGGCCCTAGACTACTAGATCCAGGCCTAAATTCCTGACATAAGGCCCCTCCGCTGCCGGTCGAATACATACACGTCGATCGCGAGACGACGGTGTGAGATCGCACGCCGATCTTCGGCGTCGGTCAGTCCGTCCCCTTGCTCACCAGATACCTACAGGTGCCTTCGAACCACGACCGGGTTGTCTATTATTTCCGGAGCTGCGACAAGGCGAGCGCCGCGCGCGACTGATCAAAGTTGCGCGTTTCTACTCCCTTCTCAGTTGGTTTCTGTTTTGACCTCTCGCATGTTCTGCAAACCTGAAGAACTGTTTTCACTGCACTGCCATTGATTTTAAACTCTTCAAAACAATCTGACATGAACGGGGTTTCGTTGGACGTTGTACGCACTGTGGAATTAAAGGTTTGTGAATCTTCAAAGACAGACTTAACTACCAATTGAATCCAAGGGAAATGCAGTGATTAGTGAAAATGCATTCTGACAGATGGACGCACAGGTAGTGTAATAATTAATTAACGCTATAGGAATATAATTAATAAAATAATCAAACCGTGTGATTCTTCGTATGAAGCATAAATTAGGCTTGACGTACTTGACGTTTTTCGTCTAATATTAGGCGAAGGTTTCGAGTGCTCTCGACGTGTACCATTTTCATTTCATATATCTACTGCCAATTAATTAACGAATTCCGCCAGAGATGCGAACTTTGTGTGGGAGACATTCTGAACTATGTATCACCCAACTCAACTATAACCAGTGCCAAAAATTGAATCAAAATAGACGAAAATTAATATACAATATGAGAGAGATTAATATGCGATCCATGAATTCCATACACACATACCAATAAAGACTACGAGTATTTTAAAACAATGTTCTCTATGTTTAAAATTAGTAGCAAATTCTTCTGTGTATAAAGTCTTCACAAAATACGTTTTTAATTAAAACCAGAATTGCTAATATGACGTGTTTAACACTAAACTAGTAGAAATATTAAAAGGGGATCGATAAAGGAACCATCGGATTGGAATACAATCCAAAGTAAAATAGATGGACGAAAGGGTTGGAAGTGAAATGCCAGTTGAAATGAGGACGGTCATCATCATATGGTATGCTCCAGTCTAACTGTTTATACTTCCATCAAAACCAGCCATATAGGCTACGAGGGTGGAATGTGCGTTATATTCAAGTGCGCTACCCTTATATATTAATAATAGGTAATACTCTCAAGCGAAGAAATTCGTTTTTACCAGGGAAATTCGGTGTGTGAGCGCACGGCAAATTTATTTTAGTTACTGTTTAGCTAAAGGACTGCCAGTCGCTTACATATTCATAACTCTTTCTGCAGTCAGGTCTGTAAACGTCTGTAGACGAAGGGGAAGTTGTCGGAACTACTTTATCCGCATGCGATTATTATGGATATTTCACTTGCGGAATGTATGCTTGATTAGAACTATCGCCTGAGCGAATGTGTACTGATTCATTAATCAAAGTCGTTCAATTCGGCGGCGATGGCGCGTATTTTTCCGGCATGGAAAAGGGTTAGACAGGGGTCAGTGCGGGTTATTTGTACACGTAATTGGTAAAAGAGAAGCGGTATTATCAAAAGGTGTATCGTGCAGGCAACATTTACCTATATTTAGGAAATGTACGCCATGCGGATATTTAATGCAAGCTACGAAATTCAATAAAAGATAGAGTAAAGGGCTACAAGAACGCGAGATGGAGGATGATTTGTAGAGCGTAATGGGAAATAATGCAGAGTTATGAGAAAATGCGAAAATCGACTATATATCCTACATAGGTACCCTATTCTTACTACATACTCGTTTAATGGCTTTTGGGATAAAGAATGAAGCAATAAAACAATCCTATCCAAGGAGCTTCTTTTTTAACAACATATTTTTAATATTTTATGTGTTGTAATATAGTTTATGCCATGTTTATTTGTTTATAAAATATTCACAGTTTTCAAGTAACGGATCTGAACTTACCCAAATTTAGTAATTTGATTTTGGGTTGGATCTAGATAGTCGAAGCGGAAATACAGATTTGAACTTAATATAACCGACCATTGTGTTCCAAACCACAGCAAGTTAATAATAAATGCAATTAGATAGGAGTAGTTTATGAACACATACCTAATGCAAGTATAGGGTCCTCCTGAATGTCCCAAACATCACGTGACCAAAATTTGAAATGACCTATAATAAAAGGTTTCCAACTATCTAGATACTTTCGCTCGGGGTAATTACAATTTTGTAATTTAGAAATTTTATCCCATTGCCGGCTACTAATTTTGCCCAGATGCAGAACTCCCCGGTATATGTATGAATGCTACCCCGAAGATTGAAACAACTGATATAGAGCACTGAATCCAACTATAAGCACAAAACACGAATTCATCATCTTCGCACGGACAGCAAAAAACTTTGAGTTGAAAAATTATACAATTTCAAATGATTATGCCGACTACAAAAGCATGAGAAACGACGAGGAAACAATACATATAGCAACATAACTACACTGACAATTCGATATAAGTACATTTAGCATTAAATGTCTGTTTCCATGAAATTCCATCCCTGCGTTAATCCAGTTTCGGATCCGTCGCTTTTTGTTTGCCTTTTTGCCAGTAGTTGTCGGCAGAGCAGGTAATTGGTTTTGATTTAATTATGATCTGCTTTGTTCGCACAATACATTTTTTATTGTTACCGATGAGCCGTTATCATCGGCGGTAAATTATTCTTCATTCCAAAAAAGAATGCGATATCTTTTATCTAATTTTCCTATTAAGTATTATCTTTATGTGTCTGTTCGGGCATCATATTTCCTTTCATTCCTTGAATGTAGCAGCCAGAAAACAAAGAAAATCAAGCGGAAATCTTGATCTAGCCAGAATGAAAAGGCCAGAAATGTGGATGAGTAACAACCAAATTGTGATAATGCTAAATGTTGTCAGGGCAAAACGAAACGAATGTTTAGGTAGACGATAAATATATCTGTGTAACGCCAACTAAATGAAATGACTACAATGAGATAATGCAAATGATGATGATGGCAATACATGGCAGATTCCGCCGATGTCTTACTCGCAATCCAGCCATGATAAATATTTCATTTCTAGCATGAATATGCCAACCGAAAATCGTCCACATTTGCACATATCGAATATTCGAAAATATCTGCATCGATTGCATGATGCCCCAAACTATATATCAAACGGAAATCGAGCTTCTGTGGGCGCTACGCGGAAAGCGAGCTCCGGATTTGGACTAAATCAAAGCTCTAAGCACAGCTACCATCAGCACACACGCAAGCTATGAACGCAAGCCTAGGCTAAAGATATTTCCTCTACGTGTACGTTTTGAACGACCACCGACGTGAAGTGGTATTACGATGGCCAACGAAAACGCTGTATGCTGGCGAAAAATTGCTGACGTCCTAGAAGCAAGACGTGGAGAACAATGCCGAATAAGCGTCCACTATGGGGACGCTAAACGCAACGCATATAAAAAATAAAGAGTGTGGAAGACGCGAAGACTCGCATAAAACAATACCGGCAGAAAGGAGTTTTGAATCGAGTGGAAGAGAACAACGGGGACGCATCAATAGTGCCCAACCGAGTTTTCCTCAGGTGAGGAACAATGCTGAAGAGCATTGTTCAGAATACAGGCCATACTTCTACAACACAAGAACGATGCCATTAATTAATGAAATCGTTTGCGTTTGTTTAGTTTCCGGCTTGGCAGTTGCTAGTTGTTACTTGGGCGGCGGTTACCGTGGATTCGTAGAAGAAATGCGAGACGAGTGGGTAGCAAACGTCATGAGAATCAACCGCCTCACTTCTTGTTTTTCCTCGCGAAACAGAAGTAGACGCACTCCCGAGTTTATTCATCTCGACTCCGCTCATCCCTTCATTTCATGTTGAGTGTCATGAAATGAGAGGCAAATTGTGGACAGAATGCAAGCGTATAACAACAATTTGCACAGGTTCAAAGCAGACGAAACCCTCGAAGTAATCAAGAGTCAAATAATCGATACGCATCGCTGTTGTCAAATCAAGCGCGGTCACAACGCGCTTCGCGGACCTCACCAAAATAATAACATTAGCCGGGGCAAATACCAACGAAAACTATGTGCATGGGGGTGGCATCTATTCGACAATTGAATGCACAAACAGTAGCAGCACATGTGCGAATATGCGTTTCAAGTGCACACAGCACTCGTTTCGTTGGCACAGTGCCGCTAATAAGAGCAACGAATAATTGCAAATTGCAATAACTGCAGAGCCATATGAAGGGACACTCGGCACATTTGCACGAGCCATCTCGCGTGTTTATGCATCGGAACATTTCAATTTCGACGCTTCGCTTGCACCCATACAACGTCCAATTATGGAAACAAATTAGCTTATGGCGACCATGGTTCAAGTTATTATTGCCGTGTGCAAACTCTAGTCGGCGAGTTGCTGCAATAAGTGCAGAAGCACGATCAGTCATAAACTAATACCGCGCGTAATTAGTTTTGTTAACTCGTTTTGCGCGAGCGATTAAAAAAGAGAGCCTTTATTTACATGGTGTGTTAGCATTAATCCGAATGAAAGGGTATAGAGAGAAAGAACAGAATCAAGTGGAGTAGAGTGGTGTACTTGCATATAATGCAAATAATTGTTGTATGCATATAACATACAACGCGGAAATATGTGCCAAATTTCTTATCACCTCACTAGATTACAAACTACTCTATTGGATTATATAGATTGAGTGGATGTACGTGATATTAATATTCTTTTGAAAGTATGAAATAAAGGCTTTATTCCAATGAGCATGCATGGAAGCTCGAATTGAAACGATATTCATATTTTACGAGTTCAATTAGTAAATTATTTGTGTATGGAAATTTTTAGATTTATATTGCAGGTTTCTATTGAATATACTCGTGTATGCCTTTATTGACATGATTCATGTGTGCGAACTAAAATTGCAATATGTCAGTTGAAAGAACTGCGAGATATGAATTTATTGTACGCAGTTTAATTAATTGTATATTGATTTATTTGTTCAGTTTTGTGGAGTGGAACTTTTTGTATTAGGACTGGCATAGTATTGAACAAACAATTACACAAAACTGAACAAGTTACGAAGACTTTTGTTTGAAACGGGAAAATTATCGGCGCTCGCAGTCTTAAAAAATGAAAATCGAGTGACAATACACTTGGAAATTCTTCAGGGCATAAGCCAATTTTCTTAATTCTTTAGCTTAATTCAGAAATTTTCTTGTTTCAAACTCTGGTTTCTGATTTCTGTTGGTCACACATTGGAACTTAAACCTGGTATAATAAGAGTACACGTCGAGATCCATCTCGAAAGCGAAAGGGAATTATTAAAGTAAATGTAACTCGATTGCACTCAAAAGCTCAAATGAAACTTCTCGAGTTAGTGTTTAAATTATATTCAAATTGGAAGCAGAGAATGTTAAGAGAATGTTATGCAAACTTATTGGCAATTAGCAAATAATTATATCGTTAAGAGACATAAAAATAATGCAATTGTATATATGTAGTTATGATTCCAGTTGATATTTATTTTTTCTAAAAGTATCCCTATGTTTGTATAAATGATCGGATGCACTTAGAAATTGTACAAATGGTTGTGGATGCTGATATAATGAAACTGTGTTGTAAATTAGCCAACTCTTCAGATAAGTACTCCAGCTATGACTATGAACTGATACAAAATGAATGAAGTACTAGGCGCGAGTGTTATCAATACTTAAAATAGGAGCATTTTAAAAATGTGAATGTGCTGCGTTGGTTCACAGCGAAGATAACTAACATTACAATTGAACTACGATTGCAAAATGTTATTGCATTAATTAGGCGATAAAATAATGTATTACATACACTACCGACTAATTGACATAATTGAATGATTGCGATGTGTTAATTGTCATAATTAATCGATTAGATGATTAAAATGCAAGCATGCTCGTAATACGATAATCAATTTTAGAGGAATATGAATATTTAATCCGACAAAAAACAAATACACTTAACAGCCATCATAATGTTCCGATTGTGCTCACACGAAGGCAATCGTTAATTCATTATATTAATGATATTCGAAAATGAAAATTAAAAATGAAACATTTAAGACATTTGATTAAAGCGATTAAGATTATGATAATAATATAGACTATTATATTATAGAAAAGAAAGCCATGCATTATTCGATGATTAGAAATAAATTATTGGTGAGGAATGATAATGGCATGATGACAAACCAAAACTTTATTGCAATTAAAAGGTACTCTTAACTTTGCATATAGGAAAATTGTAAAATAAGTCAGATGTAAAACGATACAATTCATGGCCACAATGTTTGTTCGGACAGGAAATGCATTGTGAGTAGTTTGAAAATGATAATATATTATATTATGCATTATTATTAAAAATTATTATTACTATATTAATATGATTATATTATGGTTATGATAAGTATAAATTATGAATTATTAATATTATTAATTAAAATTATATAAAATTGCACATTATTGTAATAAGCAATCACCAAAATAAATAAATAAATAATCAAATGGTATACGAACTATGTCATATTTCTTTTTAATTTATTATTGGCCATTCATTTTTACAGTTATTGTCGCAATATTTTATTTATTTAATATTTTGTTTTATTATTAATTATAAATTTACAGTTATAAATTTGCCAATTACTCCAGCGTTTCCGAACCTGTGTCGGTCTGCAGAGATTGCATTCGTTTTTCTAGCAACTCACAGACACGATGCGACATCTCACCACAATAAATATAATTATACAATGTAGCAAGGACTAGGAAGGACCATACCCCAATATGTTTACATATCAACCTAATAATCGATTATTAATAATAGCACTAATTGCATTACCACATTGAATTATCAACCATCAATCTTTCATTAAACTAATTTGGCCTAAATGTACAAATAGCAAATTGAAAATTGGCCTCAAACGAAATTTGTCCTTTTCAAACCGAATTTATACGATATATGAATTAATATTAATATATCAACCTGGATTTCCACTAATTTTGAAAGGGCTTTAACAACAACAAAATGCTGCCAGAAAATTGTCAACCCAAAAGCAATATATTCTGTTCCCACTTTCGTCCTAATTACAAAATATACACACATCTAATGAAGAACACAGAACTTCTGTCCTAGTCCATTAATACGAATTTAATTCTGTTATCCAATTAATAACTACACTCCAGGCAAGAGATTTAGAAAGATAATGGGTGTGCAAAAGCCAATGCCAACGCGACATAGGAGCAAGTCGAGTCGTCGATCGTGTGGCGGCGGACGCCCGCCACACATCCTCTCCGCCACCACAAAAGTTGGCGGGCAAGTTGGCAATGTCGGTATTTACAACTCGCATGCCGAGCTACGGGACGTGAAACTTGTATATTGGTATGTTCCAGCATCAAAGTATCAGAGCGCCGAGTTTTCATCGTGCTGGACGCATCGCGCGCAAGGGAGACGGCAGTGCTCTGATGAGCATGCGAATGCTTGCTGCATACCAATTTCAATTTATTCTCAGGATGGCGTGTGCTTTCGACCCGCCACCCTCGTACGAATGTGCATGCCAACGGAGACTAACTAGCAGTGGCCAGCAAATTCAAGCTCATGGCATGCTGCACTCTGCAGCTTGATAACCACCATAGTAAGTCGTTGCATTAACTTCTAAGACTAATAATTAATGTCCTTAGTTTGGATATAATTTATGTTTAGGTAAGTGATATGTTTTGGTTTTTCTCGTGTACAAACCCGGGTAAATCTGTGATTCTTTCGGACCTACAAGTTCAAATTTGCTGCAGCTAAATTTAGAAAACAAAAACGCCAAAACTGCAAAAACATTTATCTTCATTGTTGCGTGTAAAAGCGTTGTGGTTGAACCTGATTTCGCTAGGGATGCATTTTGATTTTTCCCTACTGCAACTGTGAAAAATATCAATGGTAATATTTCTAAATAGAAGATTAATGGGCACTTTGTTCTAATTCTGCAAGTTTCATAATGAACATTCTTCCCAGAGATAAACTAATGACAGGATTTTCATTACCCGTGCACTAACTCTGAAGACTTAGATGGTACAAACTCATCCATCCAGGGACAGTGCATAACCAGAACATGCACAAGGACGTCGTCCACGTCCAACCCTGCCAAGTGAGCGTTTCGCTATCATCAATATATTATTCCGCTTGATTAAATGCTTTACGATGAACGTCCGACTAATTTAACAATCCAACAAGCGCAAGAGCTCACCAACACAAGTGCAGACACATGACCAACAAGATTGAAGCTGGAACTAAACGAATATGGCGGAGAGGAAAACTCCAGGATGCGGATGGAACGATGGGTGGAATCATTTAGCGCAGCTTAGTGCATCCAGGCTCGGTTGCCATCACCATAGCATGTTGCTGTTGCGATTATGCACAAAGCTCGGGTATAATTTATGCCGGAAACAACGCCGACAAGCCCGTGTAACGTATCGCTGTGGAACGCACACTGATAAACATTTACTTTAGGGATGCAGCGACTGACAACGTTACCGTATGGGCTAGAGGTTCGTTGGTGGATGCTGGGTGCATATAATATTAATGTTCCGTAAGCACAATCAGAACGCGAACTAAATTTGGCATCGCGTACTGTAGTTATCACCTATGCATTTATCGCCGCTCATTTATTTGCAATTCAAAGGTAAAGGTACAAAAAGTGCAACTCGAATTCACTTCCATATTCGGTAGTTGTTTAATTCACCAGTGCGGAAAATTGATTACTCAATCAGAAAATTATTTCCGCCTGGTATAAGATTTAATTAATGTCCCAAAATGAAGACTATTCTCTGCTTGTTCGTCAGTGGTCCAGCGAAACGCAAAGTAATGAATTCTAAGCAAAGGAGAAAAATGAACAAGAGCAAAATAATTAAGTGGCGAACGTAAGCGAGCTGTAGTAAGACCGCGAAGCAGCCGTCTATGCCAGAGGCACAAACGTGCAACGAAATTGTAAGCAAGCTGTAAGCTGTGAGGGCAATTTGAAAAATTTATGTTAATGGTAGACAAATGGTGGTGGAATTCAAAAGTCGAGCCGTGTTGCAAAAGAACAGAGTGGTTACTTTTAAATTAATTAATTATTTCCCTCGTAAATTGTCTACTACTTGTTATAATTATAAAAATTAGCAAGTTCATTATGGTTCCAGAAATTACTCAAAAAAGGGAATGTTCCTAGTATAATTATTATTTATTCACTGATTGATTGAATCATGTAATGGAAACATGCGCAGCTGAAAATAGAAATAAATTAGTCAAGCGATGAATTGTTAATTTAAAATTGTAATTACTTAAGCAAATATTTGAACGCATTGGACTTTATCGTTTCTGGTGAATTTCGTTCGATCTGTGTTTAAACGTTTTAAACATTGCAGAATAACATCCACCGGGTGCTTCAATTTTCTCAGAAAGTAAACAATTTGCTACACAGCAATTAAAAAGAGATGCTGAAATTCATTAAAAATTGTTTGCGTTTCACTGGCAATTGAATTTCTTTCTTTTGCGGAATTTGTTGTTTATGCTCGTGTGCATATTATTATCATATGAAATTATGTAATGGCCTTATAAAATAAAAACTAATAATTCCAAAGCATAGATAATCACTTACTGATATTGCTGACTTCATAGTTAATTCCATTATCCCATATTCCAGAGGATACACTGCAATAAAGTTCTCACGAATGTTTATTGTGCGTGACCGTATTATGTTTATGCAATTGTTGTCTATGTACATTAAACGAGCTAGAAATTCAACGCCGGTTTGTTGTGGTAGGTAATTACTGATTATTTTTAATTACTTTCTCTCGGTTTATTGACACACATATTCTTTCACACTTGTGTAAATTGACACTATCAACAGCAAACAGTAGTGAATTTTATAATAAAACTTAAATGAATTACATTTGAATACTTAATAATATACAATATGGTAATTACACTAATGTTTTATGAAATTATTTAATTATTATTGATATTTCATCGCGACCGTACCGAACCGTATCATGGCTACATACATGTCTTTTGCGCGAAACGAATAACAATAACAAACAACTCGAGCGAGTTGCACAAAGTTGTAAACAACTTGGAATTATTTGCATTGCGGAGTACATTGAGCCATCTATAGAAATCTTTCTTAACTTTATTTACTATTTATATTAATAAATTATTTTAAATTAAACTTAATACGTATTGTAAACACTTTATATCGTAATTATAATTCTTATAATTAATTAAAAATTTATATACAACTATTTTCCAGTCGGTTCTTGCCTTTAATGGGACTTCAAATAAAGTTTTTTATAATAACTGCAGTAATTAATTCTAGCAATTTATTTACCTTGCTAGGCAATCATCCTAATTAAAAAAAGAAGCAATACTAGAATATTATGATTCTAAAATAAATTTTTGTTGACTTTATCAATAAGTTTTATATAGGAAGTCAATAAATCATTAGTTCTTTATACAAAACTGCAAATGAACAAACACAAATCTTAGAATTTTATTTATCTTAATATAAAAGTTAATTAACGACAAACACTTGCTAATTATATTTAATTACTCCAATTTTAATAATTATTCTCTAAGTCTGGATGTATCCTCCAACAATTTATTTTTGATGGTTGCAAAACGCTTAGCATTCAAGGATAAATATTCACTAAACTCTTCTCTAAAGTAAACTGGTTTAAAATGCTAGTTACTTGAGATAATTATGCTCTGCACGCTATTAAATAAGGACACATCACATATCAGGACACTACTTGTAAATAATATGCAACATTCTCAAAAGATGACGAAAATAAATCAACTTAAAAGTGACACTATAACGTTCTATTAACTTATTACAGAATTCAGTTAACTAGATCATAAATAATCTACAAAACTAAACTATAGCAAAGATTATTCCCTTGAGTTTCTTAATGTAGTTTACTTTAAGACGTTATCTTATCATATCATAATATTTTGCACGTAGTATCAATTTTGTGTAATTAGTAACAGATGCACTAGTTGCAGTTCTATTTCAATTTAAATAAGTTTATTACAGATAAATTTCTGCTAAAGAATGTTACGACTCAAACCAATAATTAATATGCCACTGAAAAGATTCAATTCTACCACAACCCAAGACCAAAAACAATTGGAGTTATTTAACAAACTTGGAGGTAGTTGGTGGCATGATCCAGGATTGAAAAGTCTGCGAGATATTAACAGAGTGAGGATTCCAATATTCAAAGATTTCATTGTACCTGTACATGGGAATTGTAAATATGCTCATACACATATGGCTATGAAAGGAGTGAAGATTTTGGATGTTGGTTGTGGAGGTAAATGCTTCGTTTGAAATTCAAAATAAAATAAAATTGCTAACATCTAAAAATCCTTAGGAGGTTTCCTTAGTGAAGCTCTAGCAAAACTTGGTGCAAATGTTGTTGCATTGGATACAGCTCAAGATGCAATTCAAGCTGCTAAGGATCATGCAAGTCTGGATCCGAATCTTACGGAGAATCTTTCCTATGATATACTTCCAGTAGAGGAATGGGCAAAAACACATAAAGGGGAATATGATGTTGTTGTATCTTCAGAAGTTATTGAACATGTAAATGAACCAGAGTATTTCTTGAGTAATTGTTTGGCTTGTTTGAGAACTGGAGGTTCTATGATTCTAACTACCATGTCTCAGAATTGGCTTAGTGGATTTTCTAATATTTTTGTCTGCGAAAATATCACTGGGGTCATTCCAAAAGGAGCACATGAGTATAGCAAGTTTATACATCCTAAGAAAATGCAAGAAATGTTATTAGCTCGTATGTAGTGTTTTGTTTTTTGGTTGTAGGAATATTAATTTGTTATTTTTTGCAGAGAAATGTTCCACGATTGATATTAAAGGATTCTGGATCAATTGTTACACAGCTGAAAGTCATCATATGCCTGTGGATTGGTTTAACTATGCCATTCATGCAGTAAAACATTAACTAGAAGAATGAATATAATAATTGTTGAGTTGTTGAAAGTGCATTAGTATAATAAACTTAAACATATGTTAAATAATAACGAATAAAACCATCGAAACTGAATTAAAGCAAACAATAATTTTAATATTGACATAAATTTATCAATAATATTAACATGTTAATAGCTTTATTTACATTAATACTAGGATGAAATAATAATAAAATTAAAATCAGAATTATACCAATTCCAATAAATTAATGGGCCTTACGTAATGAAAATAAAAAAGTTTTTTTTCATAATAGTATCCCAATTATCAACATTGACCGAAGTGAAAAAACTAAACATTAATTTAATGACAAAATGAGAATATCCGCAATTATCGTTGATTTGATTTAATTGGATTTTTATTAATTGTGTCAAGGCGTGTATTCATACGACTATTCATAAATATATCTGTCGTGAGATGCTTTAAAGTCTCTGGTTGCTTTTGGTATGAAAAGTAAGGAAAGTGTTTTACATGGAAAGTGAGATAGGAAGTAAACAAAAAGTTGTTTAAATTAGTGCGCAATGTGCAAATGACTAATGTCCACATTTAAAATTTAACATGTATTTATGCAACATATATAACGCGCATTTATAACTTTGAGAACATATTCAAATATGTAATTTAAATGTGAATATAAAATATGCGATGATAGCCAGCAATCATCAACAATTACAGCATTTATGAGCGTTTATGTACACATTTGAAATTTATTCGATTTCATAAATTGTAAAAATTTCAATTTTGCAAATAATAACTTCTAGTTAAAATGTCCTTCTGAATAATTTGCGAAGAACATGTTGAATGTAGTCATCCTATTGTTATTGTTTAGTGATTCGTTGTTGATTTTTTAAAACAAATGTTTTATATAAAGATGTCTTTGTTATGTTATAATCGGGTGTTAATTTAAGGACAATGCTGAATTGGTTATGCTTTAATTCAAAAACTGTTAATTCTTGCATATACACAAAAAATTCTTCTACGACAAATTATATATCGGTACATATATTGTTATAATTATTAGGAAGCGACCTTTAAAATGATTCCACACCGGACATCAATTTTTCAAATTGTTTTTAAACATACATTTTAAAAAAATGTGTCCTATGTTCATTGATCTTGAGAATGACTTAGTACTTTGTTAGAATAACATAACGTTTAATTTTTTATAGACAATTACTCTAGAAAACAGACGCAACAACATTAAATTTGTTTATAGCGATGACTTCATAATAAACGCGTAAATCAAGTATTTAAGAAAATTGGGACTCTGCATATTAATAATTCGATCAAGTGATATGAAATCTAAATTGTAAAATGGCCAATGTCTTTGCCAATACTTAAGCCACATTGCGAAATAAAAAAAACAACTTTGTTAATATAACAGACAAAATTGTATAAAGAAGGTGAGATAAAGGTGGGACTCCCGGTGGGAGAATTTGCAAGGCTACAGGTGCGCATATAAAACGCTCGTCCAGCCACCCGTAGGTAAGTTTTCAGTCGTGTTTTACATAATCAAGTCACCAACGTGCAATCTCCAAACAACTCCTTTGACACTTCAGATTTCTTTCTTTATCACCAAACTGAATTCCTCCTAAATCGACATGAAGTCATTTGTGAGTATATAAAATTTTCCGCAGCCATAAACTATGTGACTTCTTGATATTTCCAAAGAAATTCAAACCGGAGTAGTAATTATTTCAGCATTGAACAAATTAGTACCTTCAAATTACTGGCATTCACTTAATTGGTCAATTAAAATGTTTAATTATCTTTCAATATAAAAATACTATTGGCATGTCAAAATTAATCACAATTTGCGTGTTGAATTTCTTATAGATTGCAACAACCAACAAGACTCAAGACTTATTATTCCATTCACTTTATGGAAATAAATTTGATATGTTTTAGGTGTTGCTAGGAGTTTTTGCTTTAGTAGCATCGGTCTATTCAGGAGGTTACGGACTTCTTGGGGGTGAAATTGGATACGGTGGATATCAAGGAGGATACGGTGGGTATGGCGGTTATTACGGAGGTGGATACAATAGACCGTATTATCCGCCAAATTATTACCGCCCAGGTGAATCTATTTGACGATTAAATTTGATTAATAAATGTTTCATAATAAAATTAACTCAAATAACAGAATAATAACTCTGGAGACAATATGAATTTAAACCTCTGCAAACTCTAACGGATGACGAAACAATCAAATTTATTTGTGACTTACTTTCTATCAATAAGGGTATTGTGTAATTGTAACAATTAAAATAAATAAATTCCACTAATTTCTAACAAACTAATTTGAATTTATTCAAATACTAAGCTGGAACTGGTACAACTTCTTCTACAGGAGGATATAGACCTGGATATTCTGGATATCGACCTGGCTATGGAGGAATTGGAGGAGGTGGATATGGTGGATATGGAGGTTACGGTGGTGGTGGTGGTTATGGAGGATATGGCAATTCTGGATATGGTGGAGTAGGAGGATATGGTGGAGTAGGAGGATATGACAATATTGGTTACACCAACAAATATGGTGGATACCGTCCTGGATACTCTGGTTATGGTGGATATGGAGGAGGATATGGTTCTGGTGTTGGCTACTATGGTGGACAATCAAGTTATAGTGGTTATCCACACAACAACTATTATGGAAACAGTCTATCTGGTTACAACGGACTTGTAGGATATGGTGGTGGAAATAATGGATATGGTGGGTATTCAGGATATGGTGGACCTGGTTTCTTCAACAAGAAATAATGGACTGAAGACGCAAATATTATTTATTAAGCATCCAGTTATTTAAATCAATCCTCAGTTATTAATTACTAGATCATTGCAAATGTTTTTCATGCATGTTTAACTCAATTTAGATTATATTTAAATTAATATTGTAATTAATGTTGCATTTTTTATAATTATAAAGTAATGTATTACATAATAAAGATTGTTACAATTTAAATGAGTAATGACTTATTACTTCAATATGGTACCCGTTATTTGCAAGAAGAAAGAATTTGCAGAGAAATTGAAATGATTTGGGTTAGTGAAACCAAAAGTGGCAATCTGAGATCGGGACACCTACGCACATCCTTCAATTGCTGTATATTCGCTTTGCCAAACAACATGAAAGACGTAATGTTGAATTTTGGCAATTGGGGTCAAACCAAACTGGGCTAGAGTCAATAATTTCCATACAAATATTATATAACTGACTGAACTCTTTACTTATCTTGTAATGTCTTAGCACGAATCAATTTTAAACAAACTTCCACAAAACATAAATTTGTTTTCAGAACAAACTAATAATTTTACCTCAAATTTGCCAAACAAAATTGCAACTAGGTATGTATTTATAAAACACTGAATTAAATTAACTTGGAAAGTGGTATAAACATTAAAATGCAGTTGTATGGGATTTCCAATTTGTAATAAGAAATTCTACTTCTGTATGTTGCAATATCTTCATTGCAAAGATATAACACGCGAATAAATTACAAAAATTACCAATGATCACGACCATTTTTTGGTATGGTATTCAAATATTATATTTATTATGTTTACATACATTGCCCGCTTACAGCCCCTACGCAAAAATTTACTTATTAACCCAATAATTAAATTGACTATTTTCTAAGAACGTTCTCTTTATCGCATCTGAATTACATCACCGTCTCGCCTCGCGATCTTTAAATTTCTATGGGTTCCATTTAATGATACAAATCCACTCTCACTCTCAACGAACAAAACTCTGTAATACCTTTCTTTGTATCTGAATAATAATCGCGAATCAGTCTTTGAACAGCACACACGTCTTAAGACTCTCGAGTGAATTTAATCCATGTGTATATAAACAATGAGTGTGAAACAAAACATGCAAATCCCAAGCATTAAATTGAAGGTATTTGAAACGAATCATAAAGCAGATTAAAATTAAGTGAATGAAAGGCTTTAATAACTTACTTAATTTATCCACAGATTGGAATTCTCTTCGTGGTCGTTTTTCTGATAACATCAATCGTTGCACAAGATTATGACGACTATGCTAGACGAAACCGAAGACGCAGACCACAACAGCAATATCAACAACAACAATATGGTGGCGGTGGTCCTTGTGGAAGATTCTTTTCATATATTAATTTGAATTATAATGTTGATTGTGGTGGTCACGGTGGTGGCCATACAGGAGGCGGAAGTATCGAGGACTTTATAGGAGGACAACATGGCGGAAATGGAGGAGGCGGTGGTTATCGTCCACAGAAACCTAATAGACCATTTGGAGGTAACTCAATTGTAATGCATGTAGCACGTATTCAATTTTTGCATGAGCATGAAAATTTGTAGGTTTTGGTGGTGGAGGCGGAAGTGCAGGTGGTGCTGGAGGTACATATGGAGATATTTCAAATGGGCCAGCAGGTTTCTTCAATGGTCCAATTTGGGGAACAATTGGTGCTTTCGCTACAAATATTGGAAGCTCAGTAGGAAATACTGTAGGTTCTTTCACGAATGGTTTCAACGAAGTAGGTGGTGGTGAAGGAGGTCATTTCTTCGACGGTAGCATAATTAATAGCTTTGCAAGTCTTTTTAGTAGTAGTCCTGGTAGTGCATCACCTTCTCGTCCTCCCGGACCAAATCCTGTCAACAACAATCGTCCTGATCCTATTACTACACCTGTAACAAATCGCCCTAGCACTGGAAGTACTGGTGGATTACCTGATGTTGACCAGCATCCAGTAGTGCCCATTGTAGATCTTAAACCTGTGCATGAAGATTATTATGATGAAGTGACTGAACAAACAATTTATGGAAGCAGCACAAATAGTAAATTTCGTAATACTGGACGATATGTTTCAGGGGGAGGCCAGCATCATGGTCATAATAATGGTGGGTTATTTGATATTAATTATAATAGAGCCTTCAAGAAGATTAATCGACAAATTAATCAAGCTTTCAATTATTTACTAAGAAGATAATTTGTTTTTAAGAATGTTGCACTGAATTATCTGTAAGACGTTTAAATTACTATAATCAAATCTTGTAATTGTAATTATGCAAGTTTCATTCTTATCTTCACTATTTTATGAGAGTTAATGTCATTAAATATATATCATTTGTTAAATTTATATAGATTATATAAAAAGAAACTATGTACTTGTAAATAAAAGTGTGTATTGAGAAGTTCTTTAAGAAGTCAATGAGTTTATGTAAGTATTTAACTACTTCTAATTGTGAAATTTTATTCATTTGATTACCTAATTCTAAAAGGTGTTTGTTTTTCTATTTTTGGATTTTGAAATGATCTAAAATGTAAATTTTCGTTTAGTGATTTTGTTGCATCATTATGATTAGTCAAAATTTAGTAACGTTTGTATTGATGGATATTGGATAAATAACAACAAGCCACCTCTAAAAAGTGAACAGTTTTAATAAATTGTTTATTATTAATATAAATAATAAGAACCCTCGAATATTGCTTCTGTGTAATAAAGAGAAACTTTCATAATATTCAAGGACTAACTAAATAACATCATCATACATACAGACTTCTTTGTACATCTTTTACATTATACATATTAACTGGAAGTAACTTATATACTTTACAGGTATTTCCGGAATAGTTGCAGTATGTTATTCTTGTAATATTTCATAAAGTGTAAATAATTAAATATCAATGCTATAAATGTTTAGAATAAATGTCCTCCTTCATATGATAAGATTTTGTTATGCTATTATCGCAATAAACAATGTTAATTACAGTTCATATGAGTGTGCAAAAAAATAATGTTTCAATTTTTGATCACATAAAAAAGGGCGAGATATGTCCCATTAGAATTAATTGTAATTTATTGGTTTGCAGCAACAGTTCGCCTATCATCTCAATTTTTCTTTTTTTTTGTATATTTTCGCTTATGACTTTATTTTTGGTCCGTACAATATATAATTTCGTTATATGTCTTGTTTACATGCCATCTATGTACACAAAGAAAAGAAGTATATAATATAAAAATCCAATAATTTTATGTATATGGTTATAATACACAATTATAGTAGTCGCAAATATAAGTTTTTAATATAAAATAGTTAGCGATTCCGCCAGCAAATCTCTTTCTTATGCAAACACTGCTTGCCCTTGCATCTCAATCAAATGCATTCATTACCTTAAGTGCAACTACATTAAACACATTTCAAAATGACTAAAGAGTGGTATATAATTGAAAACGTATCCTTACGTTCTACTTTATTTAAAGATTAGAAGATGGTAATCATTTTTACGGGTAATATTCGGTTAATCAACTCTCATCTTATGTGTTTACAGTTCTCCGAGTTTGCTCATCATTTGATTTATGTTTTTGATTGATACATCACGTTTGTTTCATTCATTTTCTCTTTTTGATTCTTCTCATTTAAATTTAGTTGCAAAATAATTAAAAAATAATATTAATAATTAATCATTATTAGTACAGTTTTTTCTTTAGATGTATATTGTTAATTATTAATTGTAATAAAATAAAATTTCTATTTAAAGTACATTTTACACATTTAATAATTATGTTCATAATAATAATAGAAGTATATAATTAAAAAGTATCATCAGAGAATGTCGATGATCATGTGATATTATTGTTTCCTTCATTTAAATTATTGTATTTGATTGGTGCACATTTACCTACATCGTTCGTTCGCAAATTTTTCGCTTATTACTACATGTAGTACACATCTCCTTTTAGTTAATTATAATTTTCTTATTATTTAGTATTTATTATATGACAGTTAATATTAGTAGCAGTAGATTCATCACAGTCCTTGCACGAAAATAAAAATTAATTGTATGGCAGCTGAAAGTTGTAGCTGGTTGATTAATTTAAACATTCAAATATATTATATTAAACTCACGAAAATGTTTATTTTTATTCTTGGCACTCGTCTTCTAATAGTATTAATGTAGTAATAGTAGTATGTAGTTACAAAGTATTAACACCAAGGCACTGCGTGCAACATTTGTGTATGCGCAACATTTTTTCGCATTTTTCAATTTCCTTGATTCTTTTGATATAGCGTCAGGTGTAACTTCCTTACGAAGTAAATCACAAAAATGTATCCGAAATTGCTGTATAATGTGTGTATCCTAAATGTGGGTGAACCGAACGGTATGTTTTACGTATATCAGCATCCTTTCTCACATTCATTACCTTTTTCTAGATATATGTACGTTTTCTTTAAATAACACGAACACACCTAACTATAATAATTGTTTTATTTAATTAGTAGAATAATAATAATAATAAACGTAGCACAGCCGTCGAGTAAAAAATGTTTAAAGCAGTCACGTGTTGATTTCAATTTTCTCTCATCCTTTGTATAAATCGATTTGTATTGTATCTCCAGCGGCGTCTGTAAGAGCCGATCGCTATTGCAAAGTTTATTGCAAAATTATTGTCTCAATCGGCTAGTTGCACCGCTGATGACGACTTTAAATTAATCTCCGCTTCGCGGCGCACTTCTTCGTGGTCGTTGGCGATTTGTGCCTCGCGTTTGCTCTTTATTAATTCCTCCTTCATCTTTCCTTATTTTGCTTCTCACCGATGTAGTAGATCGTTAATTAAATAATGATAACAAAGAGACTATAAACGTTGCTCTTATATAATAATATCTATGGGTAGTTTATCACATATGGGTCACTTGGGTGTACGGAAATATCGCAGCACAACGTATCCTAACAATCTGAACACCAGCAGGAAGGCGACCAACACACATGTATTGGCCCAGAGTGGTAAATGGGGTCCTTGCGCCTCAAGTATTGCCGTCACTGGTATGTGTCGCGAATCTGAACAAATTGGAAATTTGCTTGGATTTGAACACCTAAAAAATATTTACATTACTCCATTAGTCCCATACCATCATTATAAATGTTATAAACGAAAACAAAACAATCGAGCACTTACGTTATTGGTCGTCCATCACTGAACTCTACAATTTGCATATTCTGATAGGCATAATGGACCATTGATAAATATCTCATCCACGTTAACCACGAGGGTATATTCGTAGCTAAATATCCACCAAAAAGTTGCGTGGCCAAAGTGTATAAAGCACTGATCGTGATGCTAACTTGCATATCCATGCAGGCGGCCCCAATGAAAAAGCCCACGCTTTGGGCAACAATCGTGTTCAGCAACAAAAAACCTAACAGTGTAAAGAAAACCACCGGCGAGTGGAACCCAAGCATGGGATATGATATGACATGATAAATAGCAGGTAGTGTCACCGTCAGTGGTAACTCGCCGACCATCTTTGCCAAATAATACGCGCTTAAACGATATGCTCCTGACTGTCTCTCCTTATTGATCACTTCGCGTTCTGGTGGAAACGAACTCAATGCGCCGAAATGTGCAAATAACATCCAATACGTTGTTGAAAAAAACATCCATCCCTGAATATCGTGTAAAGCCTCCTCGCGACGCTCTAACTGGAACCATAACAGACCCGCCATCAGACCTAAACCAATTGTTTGTACCCAGTTTAATTTTGATAACATGCGCGGCCGTGCTTCTTGAAAGTTCCTCTGCGAGAGGACTTTGAATTGCGTCCAAAAACTCGTGGGCCAAGAGAAATAACAATCGGAGTCACTTGTTTCACTGCTAGATGAAGATGCATGCGAATGAGTGTCGAGCCAAAGTCTGCGCACGTCTGGTTCCATGGAATTCAGCATGTCCTCTGAAGGGAGGTTACTATTTGTCATACCTAAAATATTTAAATTTTGTTCTGACCTTCTGAGTTGCTCCAAAAGGTATTTGAAATACGTACGATCTAAATGTGGAAATGTTACGTGATGTGTGGGGTCCATAACACGCCCTGAGGTATCCATAAATTTTTCTTGTAGATAAATGCAATCGTGCAGTTCGATAGGATAATCTTTTGCTTCCCGAGCATCCCTTGCTGCAGCAATAATTTTTTGTCGGACCTCTGAAGATCCTTTCACTTGTTCCACTAAAACCATAGAATCGAAATATGTTGTAGTTTGATTATCGTTGTAATAAAGATAATTTTACTTTTAAATGTTGAACTACTTTACAATTCTCATTTGAAGGACCTTGTTTATATTGATAACAATCTATATAATTTTGGTTGCATGAATAACAACATTTAATGCTTTGACATTTTATTACGTTATTACAGTCTTTTAAAAATGGTTATTGTATACATGCATGACTTGGCTGTGACATCGTTAAAATATACAAAATTATAAACAATGGTCCTTTGAAACGGATTAAGATTCAAAAATCTTCAACACTTAGAAGTAATAAATAGACGAAAACCTAACTTACATATAAAATCAGCAGGATTATAATGAGGCATTATGTGAAGTCCAACATTCGCAAAAAAGTCAACCACTTTACATGTATCACCAAAATACGCAGTCTGTCCACCACAAAGAAGCAAGAGTTTATCGCAAAGATGAAAAATCTGACTGGAGGGCTGATGTAGCGTAACAACAACCGTTTTCCCTTCGGACACCGCGTACCTCTTTAACGTCGTCATGAGATTGAAAGCAGCATATGAGTCCAACCCAGACGTGGGTTCCTAATACCAAAAAAATCAAGTAACACATCTCACCTGTACAAAATGCCCATCATTTTATGCATAAGTGCCATCGTTTCAACTTACATCTAAAAGCATCAACGAAGGATTGGTCAGGAGTTCGCAAGCGATATTAGCGCGTTTCTTTTCGCCCCCGCTCAAACCCCGTTTGATGTAATCACCAATGATGGTATCTTGACAAGGTCCCAATTCCAGCACGTCAATAATATGGTCAACATATTGCATTTTTTGCGAATGGCTCATGGTATCTGGTAATCGCAGACGCGCCGTATACTCGAGTGTTTGGCGTAGAGTCAGATCCGGGAAGAAAATGTCCTGCTGCAGAACGTAGCAGATCTTGCGTTTCCAGCGTTTGCAGAGTTGATCGCGGTTTAGATAGATGTGACCACTGTCAAGTCGTAAACGGCCACTGAGACAATTGAGTAACGTGGTTTTGCCACAGCCGGATGGACCCATCACAGCAAGCAGCTGGCCAGGACGTACGAGGCCATCTACATCGCGAAGGATCTGCCGATTGCCCACGCTTACGGTGAGACCACGAAACGCCAGGTGCACTGGCAGCGGGCGGTGGTCTGTGATGAGACATGGAAATGGGACTGTCGTCTGATCGGACCTGCAACAAAGAAACGGATGCTCGCATTACTTATTTGGGTTAATGAACATGCTCGTTTCGTACTGCTGGCAGATTGTACAAATAAAGCTGTTTTAGTGTTGGTATAATGTGATCTGGTGGAGATTACCTTTGATATCAATTCGGGACACTTTTTTATCTTATATATTATGCACCGGATAATCCAGACACAGGGTAAACAATTTCACTAGTTTTACCAACAAGGCTTGTTCAAGGCAGGTAAATTACAAGACTCATTTCAATATTTACGGCGTATGCAACATTAATGAGACACCTCATTGTATATCAGTTTAAAAGTTTATTCAATTTTGTTGAATGAATGTAAATGTAATATACAAACACTAAAATATAAATGTGCTGGTCGACTACTTACATACTTAAATAAGCAGCAGTGGTATAATATGTCTGTGCAAGTTTTAATGGTACCTGAATAAATTGATTTTAATTTATGCAGAAATTATGCGTTTGCATACTTTTTATGAAAAGAATTTCAAATAAAAATATTCAGCATTTGCAGATGTAATAATTTTCTACTTTGTAACACCCTAACATAAATATTTATATGGGTTAAAAGGTGAAAATTGTAAAATATAATTTCCCTTATAAATCTTGAATACTTAAACAGAAGCTTTATCAAACCAGACGACAAATGCATACAAGAGTTTAATAAATGGAACCTGACTCAACAGACATTATCTACGACAACAGAAAAGTCCCTTAATCTAACAAGATAATTAGGTAACCGTAGTAGTAAAGATATCAAAAAACAATTGTCTAAGCACCAAATGAGGTGGTCTAACATGATCTAAGAAGGAGATGATAGCATCACGTCACCTTTGACGTGCATGTTATGAAGAATAGAACAATCGCGTCAATCATCAGATGAAGATATCGCGATCCTCAAGAGCGGGCCCACGACCGACCGGTCTGAGTACTCGCCTCGCTGACTCGCCTCGCCGGCGTAGGTTTTGAACAACGGAACTATTTTTTGTGTGTCCCAGTATTCTTGGTAACCTACTGACCTGATAGGTTCATCGACCCGACTGGCAACGCGTTTGCCTCGCGTAGAATCCACACATCGCGCTTCGCGTTCTCTTCGGCGCTCTTCTTCAGGCTAATAGGAGCATATACCATACATATGCAAGAAGACATAGTCAACTCAAGTCAAGTCAGTCGTGGGCCTAATCGTGGGGGCTGTCACTCACGCAGCGTGCCACACCGCAGCATCCTTAACCGGGAGAGAGCTTGCCGGCCCCGACCGGATTCTCGCGTCTAACAGTACTTTGTAACTAATTGAATGATTAAAAGATAGCATCTGTATTATGTTAATTGGATTGGGCCAGAATGAATGCGGCCGCGGTCGTAGTGGAATGACTGTGTATAGAATTAGGATTTGTTGATTATCGTTGGCAATGCGTTGGCTAGCCATGCTAACCGTAAAGGGCGATCATTCTATTAACATTCCTGATAAGATCAGGAGATCGGAGCTAAGCGCTGTCTTAAGAAGTAAAGAAATGTCAGCGAGCGGTATTTCTAATTGCAGAATTGGAAGCGCCAAGAAGAAGGGCAAAGACGGATCTGACTTGACTTGCTTCCAAATGTGAAAAACTTTATTGGTGTAGGCGTTATGCGGTATGACGTGCGTTATGAAACGAGGAGTGTCATGAAATTTATTTCTCATGATACATAACAATTGATGAAAACTATTGATGAATGTGTGTATAACACAAATGCGAAACGAGGTCCTTAAACTCTCATCAAGCAGTGTCCAATCAAGTTTTAAGTAACGTAGGTTCATGGGATCGTCCGATGCACCCGAAATTTCAATTTAATAACTTCATAATTTGGCAATTAAGAGTTCCATGACATGTTCCACGAAATTTTCATCATCAAGTCCAGAGCAGAGGAGCGGAGCGCAGTTCAGATCAATAGACGGACTGCTGTTACTACTCATGGCATGGCGTCCACATCATCCCAGGCCATTCAAATTTGATGTCATTAAACAACGCGTGCTCAGCTTGTAACGGGATATAATGTGTATTTATATATACGCACTTGTTGCAAATATTCGGGAGGTCAGCAAAAAGGTCAATGTCTAATTACGACAGTTTGACGGGGTTTCACAGATAGGGTCAAGTGTCGGTCGCACAACCCTGGCTCGTTAGTCAGTTTTGTTTAGGGTGATGTTGGTTGGATTGGATCCTTAGGCTGATTCAGTGAATGTCACACAACATTAACATGGGCACGGGTGCTGGCATGGGCACACGCTCCAGCCATCGATTGGAGCGCGATCGTCGCCTTTTTATTAACGGATTCTTGGGCATCGTCGTTACTCTTGTGCAGTAACGGTATTAGGAGGATGCTGTCGACAGCTCAACTCAACAGAAGCTACCGTGGTTTTGCTTTTACGGGACGATAAATGTATGTTGTTTGCATCGTGGCGGTCATCTGACGCGACTTCTTCGATGCCATCAAGTATCACAGAAAACGCATAAAACGCGGGGCAATTAACGCGCTTAGTGAACGAACGACCGGCACGTAAACCGCCGACCTAATTAATGAATGAAGCGGATTTACATAAATTTACAATACTAATATAATAATAAATTTTATGTTTGTACATTTTTCGAATTGTTCATGTTTGCGTGATGCTGCGCTGCTGCTCCTATTGAGAAAAAATTGTAAACAGCGATGACACTACCATTCGACACCAAAACGAGTTGTGTTCATGATTATTATTATAATTTAGTCAAGTATTTTTATGATCCCAATGTTGTTTCATCGCAGGATTTATAATTGGCTCATATGCTTTGTACAATAAAAGGATTCGTTAATTGATCAGGAATATGTGTCATATGTAATTAACTTCGAAGGGGAAAACTGCTAATTATATGTTATTTACTATGTAAAAAACAACTTTTGTTTTGTGCTAATGTAACGAAACGAGAGTCGTATGAAAATCATCTACGTAATTAACTTTAACGTCCTGCTGCAAGCAACATGCTATTATTGAATGGAAATAAAATAGGCAGAATGTATTTAAACAATTCATGTAGTTGTTAATAAATTGCTTATTAAATATCTGTAGTCATTTTTAAAACCCTAAACAAGATTCCATTTCATTCTTCGGTATAAAATGCGCACGATGTGTGAAGCAATTTGGTACCAATGTCCATCCTACAGCTTGACTTACTTCTTGGTTACCATCATTCACTCAGTTGTTGTCATCTGACCAGCCCGCGGGTCCAACATTTTATCATAATGTATTATGACCTGGTTATAAGTGTGACCTACTGTAAGTGGAGACTTGCGGCTAGGCTACAACCATTAAAACGTTCGGAATTGATGTACACATGTATGTACAATAAATGTTTGTATGCGTGTATATACTGTATGTCAACGACCTCAGCATGTACAACACATAAATAAAATATTTTCCATGTGCGCTAAGTACACGTACGACCCCAAAATAAAAAACGAATTTTTGGTGGAAATTCATCATGGTTCAGAATTGGTAGTACCTACTCTAGTCCTTTTGAAATCGCCTTGCCTTGCATGACTTCCAACACAAACTTATTTATCCTAGATCCATGATTCATAACGCAATGACAATAAATAAAAACAATCCAACTTAAAAACTTAAATTTCTATTTCATGTAAATAATGTCCTAATATGCCCTTAGAATAATATTTACTTGCCTAATTTAATAACAAAAAGCATAGAGCGTTGCCCTCGATTGCATCAAGGATTACCTAACACACAATAGATTGACAAACTTCCGTCCTATCGACAAAAGGAAATCCTACGTTGCATCACCGATGATTTTTTAATAGTTTTTTGGCAACAAGACAACGACTTGCCTTTCGCTCAAAAATGCGCGCGGAAAAATTGCGTCACATAATTAATTGCGATGCAAACGAATTCGTACACGTCGTGGACATCTTTCTTGTACAGAGAGAGCAAAGGACTCTGAAGTCTCTTTATGCTGGTGGTCGTCGCAAGTCCGGCGTGGCGTCTGGTAACACAAGACAGGACGATGTTACCAGCGTTACTGAAACTTTTGTATGTGCACACAAGCGCGTCGCGCGATGCGATGAAAATAGACTTCCCGGGTCAAAAAACCTCCACTTTATATCGTGCTAGATTCTTGTTTTCGATACTTTGCCAAATTTTTTGTGAGGCTGCAAAGTCCTGGAGATAAATGCGATCGATGGGAACGAACAAGTGGTCCCACTTGATAAGTCTAACTAACTTTGGAAAAGGCTAACTTAAATTAACTTAAACTTGGAGTTTCGAAATCTATATACATAAGAACGTCGTCTTCCAATGCACATTTCGAAATATGAAGTCTTGAATTTTTATCTGCTTCGAATGAAGACTGTCTATGACGAAATCAAAACGTTAAGTTTCAATAACGACTAAAACAAATAAAATCAGAAGGTTTGTAATCGCTACTTAGCTTAATAGCCAAATGGTACTCGGTGCGTGCGCTCAGATCCGATTGTCGTTGTTTAGCCGAGAGATAAAAATACAAAACTAATTTAGAGTTCTTTGATCCGTCCAACACATAGATGACATGCGAAGAGGATAACCGTCACCAGCTCGCACACACTGCCTCATTATTAATACGCGCATTGAGTCGAACCGAGCGCAATGCGCTTTTATAATTGTGTATGCTTGAATCATTCACGTCAAAAACAAAGCGCTAGATAAATGAATAACAAACGACGTCTCCGTCTCCGTTCAAAGAATCATCATCTATGACTTACTACCACATCTAACATCTATCTTGCTGCTGTGGAGAGTAGAGAAGAGAAGAAATTGTCTATTGTCAATTATTGACAAACAAATGAACGATATCTAAACGACGAAAATTGACAACTATAAAAGACATCGATTGTAATCAGAGGAATTGATTATCAGGGACATACTAATCATCGATGATGGAATCAACAATAATTCTTTAATGTTTAAATTATTATTAAATAATATTTGCAGAACTATATTTTCGAAGAAGCTCTAGCAATTTTTTTCTGGGATGCTCGTTATCTGGTCTGGTGCACAATCATATTTTAAAAGCTCCCTTATTGGTATCTGCCAATTAGATATCTATTTTAAGATATAAGTGATAACAAGGTAATCTCAATTGAATGAAGTAAAAAAATGTTAGAATGTATGTGTGAAAAATGCTGTAGTGTAGACCAAGCGAACCATTTTTGCAGACGTCTCGAAGAAAATCTCTGTAAGGAAACAAGTAAAAACGCTTTTATCTAAGAAAATTCTTATTTCTATGAGCATGAAAGAATATTAAGTAAGTATATCAAAATTCGACTTACCTAAATATCAACGAAATTTATAGCCTCGCGAAGAACGGTTCTTGGGACAATGCATGATTGAAATAAGATTTTGACATTAATCAAGATTATGAACAAATATGAATTCAAAAGTAATTAAAACACATGCATGACTTTCGAAATTGGTATTTGTTGACATTTCAAATATGTATCTGAATTAATTTCTGGTTTGTTCTTCGCCTTGTAGTCGTTATATGTTCCGCTTGGTCCTTAACATTGTCTAAATTGTTTACGTAGGTAGTTTTACTATGACTAAATTTAGGAAGGCCATTCTTCGAGATGATCGAAAAAACGTGCGGCTCAATGACGCCGGACTAAAAAGCAAAATATTTTCCATGTAAATTCTTGGATTTCCAGGATGTGAATATAACAACGCCTCCTTAACTTAAGATTAGGCTTACCTTAAAAAAACACTGACATTCTTTGCAATCTCTAAGAAGTTCGAAAAGTAATAGAAATGATATGAGACAAACAAGTTTCGAGAAAGGAACGTGAAGAATGTACATTCAATTAAAATTCGGTGGAATCATAAAAGCCAAATTGAAATGCTTGCATAATAAAAGCTCCTCATGTAAATATCAAGAATTTCCTCATTTGGGAAAGATCAAGAAACACGCGCGAAGACTTATTACGAATTCAGCGTTTCTCCTCTTTGAGTATGACGAAAACATAACGAAACATGCTTAATGTCACATGCGTATGGTATATGAAGTTAACAGGATCATTGTTCTAGTAATCAAGAGTGGCCAGGTGAATGCGTGTGTATGTCGCCATCGACAGTACTCGATTTAATTGGTAAATAACGTCACGTGTTATTGTTGTAGCTGGCTGTTCGTTGCTACATACTCTTGAAAGCGGAGCGTACGCGGTAACAAAATAGGCATAAATAAACAATTCGAAACGATCGCCGAAAACGCAGCTCGAATTTCCTGCAATAAAGGCCGCAAAATGATGTCGCACTGGAAATGAAATGATGTACGTTTACAGCGTCACGTTGCATGTAGTGCACGTGTGGTTTGGTGTCCAAAAAGTGCCAAACGTCCCCGAATTGCCAAACGCGATGCGGCATCACGCACCAGCGACTTTACGGTCGCATCCTCATCGATCGGCGGCGCATCATTCAAAACTGTACTGAAAAATATACATGAAACGGCGAATGTAACGAAATAACCATCAGCACGTAGCATGAAGTTGTTACTGCTGCGTGCAGTTACGAAACTTGGTTAGTAATGGCATTGTTGTTGTGGTCGATGTAGCGCGGTTTCGTTCAACGCAAGCCGGCGCTGCCACTGTTCGTTCATGTTGTTGCTTTTTTTCGCTGCTTGTCTTGTTTGTTGTTTGTTTGTTTGTTATTTTATCGTGTCAACGAACCGCGTATTCGTTGCTGCAATTTCTTAGTCATTTGGAAATTCTTGCATTATTATCACATTTTTCAGTTTCGAAGCCCGCAGTCGTTTACCTGCGGCGCGAATGTTGTAAATTTACGGCAATATAGATTAGGATCAAAACTGTGCCATTTATTCTCTTCGGCGTTTACTAGTTGTCGGCAGCAAGAGATGCTGGAGTTAAGAATAATTGACAAGAAAACGAAAAGTGCTCGTAAAGCATTACTACCACAACTTCGCTACTAACATAAATTACTAAACGGGGAATGAAAATCTTG
The DNA here is from genome assembly GCA_030556245.1 of Falagria sp. GC000072. Classification (NCBI taxonomy): domain Eukaryota; kingdom Metazoa; phylum Arthropoda; class Insecta; order Coleoptera; family Staphylinidae; genus Falagria; species Falagria sp. GC000072. The sequence goes on along the minus strand of JASKGN010011080.1, from coordinate 11,174 downwards.
AAGAACGTGTTCGACGTTCTGCTAGTATGTATATCTTCGGTTAGCCAATCGTCATTATCATTGCATTACGAATTTACTTGTTTTTGATGTTTTAGCTATAGCTCTTCTATACCCATGTTGCAGAGGCTGGCTCCTGGCTGCTGTTGGAAAGAATAGGTATCAAAATCAATCAGAAAATAATATGAAGAAATTGCAATTTAATTACTCGATTAAAGTCGCATTAAACTCACGTTCGCAGTTGACATCAGTTGTTGAAAGCATTGAAAAATTTGTGTCGTGGGCTACACGACTCACTCTGTGCTGTATTGCGTGCGTAGTTTTTTCTTCTTCTTCTCGCCGAACGTTTCATTGCATTACGTTTCGTATCAATTACAAAGTGCAATAATATCTGCGCACGGCGAACTGGTTCGTTGTTTAAGTAGTGTGTAAGCAGCAGCAACTGACTGAGTACAATAACCTATTATGAAACATTTGCACTATGACAAAGCGCTATGTGTTTATAATATCTGATCTGATTGTTTTCTCATTTATTCAACAAGGTGATGACACTTTTAGCATCTTGTATCTGGGATATTCTTACAATGGGTCCTTCTATTCCAGTGGCCTAACCAAATTCTATTGATTTTGATCATCCAAGTCTGCCAAAATTTTTCACCCACAACTTCTGGTCAGGCAAAATTTAGAAGATCACGATATCACATGATTATCCTGTTACTGGTACGGAGATAGGGTCTAGTTCTTTGGGGTCCCCAATAAATTTACTACGAGCACGAGCCATTTAGGAACTCGAGCACGCAGAGCATATCTAGTAAGTAAAGTCCTTCACGGTACCGTTGCCAGCAAAGAGACGACTGACTGACTGTTTAAAGTGGGCCGGAGGTTATTGAACTAAACGCGAAAGTTACCGCGATCCGTGACATTTACAACAAAACTCGCGCACTATGTTTTCGCCACACAAAAACAAACATTGCGAGTGTGCAACCACTCTCAAAGGGTAACAAAATTCGGTAGCGATATGTGTGTCTGAACAAAGAAGTTGAGTCTTTCTTTGTTTGGTCCTTTGTGGATTCACCAACGGAAAACTACAAAATACAGGTTTTTATAGCAAAACACCAACGTCCCTAATGAATTAATTAAGGCTTAATTATACAGAGATAATAGATAAGGCCCGTACAAATTGAGGAAGTTATTATAACTATGCATAGAATGTGATAATCAAATTCTGTCCAGAATGTGGAATGATCACGAAGAATACGAATCTACGCCGTAAGCGCCTTGTCAAACAAGCCTCGTTAGAAATTGCTACTGACCACCTCCGAATTTCGAGAAATTAAGAAAGTATATTAATTATCATCTAGAATCGATCAGCCAATATGTAATCGCGCGGAATAAGCTTCATTCAATAACGCATTTCCAAATCGACTATTGCCATCAGGCAAATCAGACATCAGTTGGAGTGACTTAATTTTTGTATGCTGTTGCTTACCTACATCATGCGTAAGCGCGTAAAAATGACTTATGTGTAGTCATACGCAGTCATAGGCCGCGACTCGCGCTAGACATCAAATAAACAAGCAACATTAGAACACGCTAGCAAGCACAACAACGAACAACACAACGGCATGGCGGCACGCACGATCGCGCGTATAATAATTCTGACCCAGTTTTCAGCGCCGATATTACCTTCGTCGAATAGGTACGCAGCGAATGAGCCAACTGATTCGTTTTGAATACCGCGATCGTCCAACGTTCACATTAAGGATATGCTCGTCCGATCATTTTGTTCAAAGCCGCAGAGCCAGAGACACAGTCTATGCTCTTCGATCACTGCCCCAGGGTCGGACTTGACACTCAAGAGGAACCTTACACCTGTCAATCATCTCATATCTCAGAACCGCTGTTATTCTTTGTGTTTCAACACTTTGACTTCGATAATTTAGACAATTAAAGTTGAAGTTTCTTAATAATTCATGTGGAAAGCTCTAGGTACCCGGCGCCTCCACATTGTTACCATGTCCTATTTTAGGCATCAACTTGAAATTTTCTAATTGAATGATTTTTTATTTGATTAAATCTTGTTTTGGTATATTTGAAACATGCTGTATATTATTTATGTAATCACGTATTATTTATACACGTAGATAGATTTTATTAGTGTTAATAGTGCAAGAACGAGAAGAAAAAGAAAAATCATAACTAGGTGCACGAAGATCATATTAAAAGTGGAATAACAACACCTGAGGCAAATTGATCAGTAAGAACAACCCACAACACATTACAATTGAAGAATGAAGAAAACCTCAAAAGGAATTAAAAACAGCTTCGATTTTCTTTCTTCTTGCAACTCAAGTTCTTTTGCAATAATTTGGTAATGAACAGAAATAAAAATAAATATCGACACCTATTTATTTATAAATAAATACGAAAATCGTATAACCGATCTTATTTCATTCTTCGTTTTATGTCACTTTTCATGCAGTTAAGACTTCAATTTAATTGCAACTTTAGCATCAATGTAGCGCAAGCTATAAAAATCGTCTATGTTGGTATAGATGTGCATGTAAGCTGCCATACGGATTTAATTTACTTTTCGCTTATAAATTCGTGATTTATGCAAATGCATCGTCATTACAAGAAGCCTTTTACATCTTTCCTAGTTGCACGCCGCTCGCCGTATAGGTGCATGCTTCTTGTATTAATAAAATTAGCATAAAACATACTAGCCGGTTGTAACTTCTAAAATGGGTTAATAATTTCTAATTACGGTCATTTTCTCTTATTATTTACACTTATTCGCAGTAAACATACACGCTGTAACAGTAAGCCACGGTACTGCAAAATTCAAAAACAAAGAATCTCTAGATTATACAAGATCTAAGTTTCCAAATTTTAGGCACTTTTCTACTAGTCTAGAATTGTCCCTGCCTGGTTTCATTTGTTTGGTCCTATGGTTCCATCCAAATTTCAAACTCTGTCTAGGTCCTAAGCCTGAGGGTTCATTTTTTTTATGTTTCCATCACCTTTTAGGTGCCTAGGACATCAAATATGCTACAGACCTACTAGGGGTACTCTGGCCGCTGTAGACTAATTTGGATCAGACCAGCACCAATTTTGGAAATGTCCTTGTAGACTGGGGACCCCTGTCTTAGGATCTTTTTTGCAATAAAGTCCGGTCCTGCGGCGTTCCATAGTTGCCAGCAGGCGTTGCGCGCCTGCTTCATGTGTCGGCGGCAACGTGGTCCAATGTGTGTGTATCGCATAGGGTCATTGCACCAGGAGTCGCGCACTCACTGACTTTCTCCGCAAGCCTCCCACCCTTAAAATACACATTTCGAACGAGAAAAAACACATACAGACATTGCACGACGAAGTGTGTTCTAGCAGGAATTCGTATTTCAAATCGAATTCATCGCCGTGAGCGCGGCGTCACAACAAACAGGAAGGTGAGGAAGGAGTGTTATTAGATTCAAGATGAAATTGATACGATACGCTGACAAGATCTTTGGCAAATTTTGGATTTTCAACTTTCGTTTTGAACAAGGTCTAGAGACATGGGACCTAATTGATTACAAAATTAAGTAAGGTAATAAAATAGCTATTATTGTATCTAGACAATATAGAATTAACTATGAAGGTTTCTAAACGAAATCAGTTAAATTTCAATTTGGATACAAGAAATAAATAAGTGGACACCTACTTTATGTCATCAAATACATGTGGTTTTAATTAATTAACTGACCTTTCTCTTAATTGTTAGGCGTACTGGCACAGGTCCAGTGTTAAAATTATCTCTGAGTTAAGCTTATTAAATACGTGTGTGTTCTGGAACTCGATCTGTCAGAGCTGACTTGACTTAACTTGTGCTTCTTTATATTATTTGAAATGACGTATTTAATTTTCACCATTAGTCAAACTTCAGTTAAAGTCTGGAAAATCACATTTGTTTAGAGTGCTAAGAAAATTTGAACTGGACAAGGTAAACCTGAGTCGCCGTCTAATTTATGGATCAAGAGTCAGAGCAGTAGAGTCAAGTCTGCAGAGATGCACCGTTAGCTTAAGAATTAGTAGTGGGATAGGCATGGTATGTCTAGTAACATACAAGAACTTCATAGAAAAAGCACAGGAGTAAACACAGAAATGGTCCTTGCACAATTGACCCCTTCCCTAGTAAAATTCCGCCATTTTGTAAAAATCTCTGACATGACAGAAAACCCATTCATCATTTGTTTGGGGTTACTGACTTACTACTATCTATCAAGAGAAATTATGCAGAATCGAAGAAACCCAACAGCAACGAGTGAAAGAGCAGTCAGCTACTCGTTAGATTGCACTATAATGAGTTAACCTTGACCCACTTCGCGGGTACGTCGCGTACGCCTATTGTGAGCTGAACTCATGCACGAGGAGCCTGGCGGGTGCATTCTTTCTATTATGATTATCATATTACCAGTTTTACGACACGGTGCGAGAGAAGAAACGCGATACGCTCGGACATGTACCGGATGATAATTGAACATCTTCAGCGCCAATTGGCACCTAAGTATACCTCGTGCGCCTTAACTGCGACGTGCACACATTGCGAATAAATCTTCGTAGCGATTCCGGTGTGCCGCATTTTTGCGGCGCGGTGAAAGTTAAAATTAAAGTAAAATCTACTTAATCACGAGCAGCACTCCAGAATTATTCTGTCGCCTTGATTTCTGTTGGTTGGTCACTTACCCATACATACAACATTCATTATCTTAATTAATGGGAGGTAATGGAATCAGTTGTTCTTGAGGTATTGATACCCACCTGAAACAAGGAAATCAACACATTATTAATTTTATCTTAGTTCAATGTTATTAATAATTTCAAAAATCACATTTTGGGAGGGTCATCAACCGCAGATATTTTTTCAAATGTACTTTGTAATAAAATGTGCTGAGAGAATGAAATACTTGAGTAATAAAACATTCCAATATTATTATAATTCATACGCAACTGGCATGTACCAATGATAAATTGAACAAATTGTAATTTGGCTACTCACACTTGAATATTCCAATAAAGTTATTTTTATTACATGACGCCAAAACTCTGCTCATGTAATATCAGACCAGACCACATGAATTTCGCAGAAATTCCAAAACAATTGCAATGTTAAAAACCCTTCGAAAACGCTAGAGACACTGGCGAAAATCTTGATAACTTGAATAATTCAAACGCAAACGCTATAAAAGTTAAGAATTTCGTAGATAAACTAAGTGGTAAGCCAATGAAATAAAAAAACATCAACATCAAACCAAATCGTGCATGCAAAGTTTCACATGTTTTGTTTAGGTCGATGAACTTCAAAAAATAGTCGCTCGCATATTTCCGAAACTGGGTTAGATAGCGTACAAGTGCTGAGCGTGAAAAACGAATTTACGATATTGTGGACCGCAAAAAGGCGTCTGCAGACGAAAAGCAGAAGCGACGACATGTCCAGATGCCGAATGCGGATGCGGCGAAACAGTTCAAGTGGAGTGTAATAGAACTCATAACAACGGCTTAATTATCATGCATTAATTGCTGTAATTGATTGGGATTATTACTTGCTACGCAGAGATAGATATGCTCGTAATTTTTTCGGATTACGCAGAAGTTTATTGACCTCACATTGGCTCGACGCATTTTCACATCATAAAGATTAATTTATGGAACATAAGAGTTGTCGGATTGGATTGGCTTTTGTTGTGGGTGGCATATGTGGTTTTTAAATATGTTGCATTTGAATAATAACCATCGTGCATGCTATTATTACTCCAACATTGAAATTCTCCTTATCTGCTATCATCTACTAGGTTTTGTTGCAAAGATGTGCATCTTGAGCCGATCCTGTTCTCAGTTCATTGCTAGAAAACGTTGAATATAGATCGGTAATAGGATAATAATCCTAACCGCAGGATAAGCCGTAACTCATAATTGAACGTCATATGGTTAAATACTTGATTTATTATAACTCGGATTTAACAACCACCCGTGTTGCTTGCACTGCCTTGCGGTTATAAACTCTTCGAACGCCCTGCTTTGGAGATCGTCTTATGAAGTATGAAAAGTACTTATTGTTAGTAGTCCTTCAGTCCATTCTATCCTTCATGTCCGTCATAGTGCATTTAATAGTTTGTTTTATAGATTCTATAAATATATACCTACAAGGTGCAATTATAGTATAAGATTTTACCAAATTACCAAAATTTGTCAGTTATTGGGGCAGAATTCAAATCCCCAGACTAGAGAATCCTAAAATTGCACTTCTGCGATTCAAAAATATCAATATAATTGAGAATGCTCTTATATCAAAAAGTACCTAAATAGAAAAATGAAATTTTGCATGACAAAATTTGGCACAGACGCTTTAAGGTTTTCAAATAGCTCCCGGCCCTACCACATGAAACCTCTCCAGACTCACCAACTCACCTTACTTGTTCAATAAAAGATAGAACCACAAAAAGTAGATAAGGTGCCCTTGGAATAGGCAATACATTTAACATATAACAATAGAAGACATAGAGAAAATACGTTTGGGAAATATATTTAGGCAACATATCAATCAGACCTTGACATTTATTCCCCAGAAAAAAGAAAATTTACCAAACCACTATTATCATACTACAGCCAGTAGGTAAGTATATTACACTTAAATTTCGTCAAGGTTAATGTTCAGTTTTCGGACTGGTCACCTTTATTTCGTTGTGTGAAAAATCCATTTGTTTGTTTTGAATTAAATAGCCTACTGACACGAATGACTCAATGGTCTGACCAATAAATTCACCATACAGAATGTTTCAGGAAGAATTTTACTTTAAGGATTTAACCTTATAGCAGGTCCCATACATTAAACCCACAATAACCTGATCCAAATTAATAAATAATTAATGTCCTGTATTCTTTTTAATTTTGGAATTCCTGAATTCCAGTTTGTTGAATGTATTCAACGTTTTTTAAATTTCTCTTAGTTGTTTATGAGTATACTAAAGTTTGAAAGAAAGTTATATAAAAGTTTTATAAAGGAGTTTTATGAACACCATATATGAAGAGCAGACGTACACAAACAAGGGACAAGTGAGGCAATTGGGCAATTGCACTGATTACATTCGCGGCCGGTTGGTTGCATCAAAAATATTGCGCATTGCGCGTATTGGGGAGACGCAAGCAACTGAGAGTAGAGCTGATGATGATGCGAAAGCAAAGCAACGGCAACAACCGAAATGAATGTGACCTTTGTTGTTAAGCTAAAGGGTGAGTCCAAGGTCGGCGGCGCGTTTTATTCGACCAAAACTCTCCTTGCATTTAAATAATATATGCAACGGCTACAATAATCCCGTACTGTATTGCTTTCAAGATTTCATTTCACCTACTTACTTATATGAGTGACCGACCATACATATAGCAATTTTGTGAGCAATGGTCAGTTACAATTTGCATGCAATTGTAAACATATTTAAGCATAATAGCAGTGTGTATGTAGCACTTAACTTACTTTACTTTACTCAAGATTACTTAAAGATTGATTGAATTAGAGACTATTAGTATTATTATTATTGGCTGCTATTAGAAATTATAATTCGTCTTGTTTCTCCGAATGATTTCTGCAAAGGAAACAGTGAAAGAAACAATCTTGATTTCTAAACTCAAACATAACAACGTGAAAGATGTAATATGTTCATTTTAGCAACAATTCGAAACTCCCGTTTCAGCATGCATTTCCTAAGTCAAAATAGAAAGGTAAGTTTCGCCAGAGAGAGATTTCGAGTGAGCGAAATTTCTACGTTTATTTGGAATTATTAGTTTCGCGATTAGACACGGAGAGGTTTGGCACATAACACATCCTGGTGTCAGGGGAAATCGGAAAATTATTTATAGGCAGAAGGAGATTGAAAATTGAGATGATGTGTGGCGAATGAAATGGTGTTTGTAGGTCGTATAAAAGATGTAATTGCGCCTTCATTCGATTCGCGCGGTTGACTTCGTTCATGCGTATGATTATTAAATGTTTTCTAAAACTTTTCCGTGCTTTCATAAACTATCGATCTCCTTAGAAAAAAAACCCATGCCATACCCAACTACCAAGAACAGGAAAATAATCTGTTGACTTTACTTATTATCAGCTATTATGTGCTACAACTCATGAGAGAGTTTGAAATTTCGCACTTTAATAAATTATTATCATTATTAGTCTGTAATGTGACAAGGACGTCGTTATACCAGTAATAAAATTTATTTTCAAAACATCCTTACTTTGTAGTATATATTAACTGATAATTTCTTTAATGATAGTCCTTCATAATTGAATTTCTTAGAAAGAAGAAACTCACAACTTGCAAAGACATTTTGTTGTTATTGTTCCCAAGTTGATATAAAACCATCTATCTGAATTAAACCGACATTTTAATGACAAACACGTAGATTTTCAAATGACCTATCCCAACACATTTCAAATTCAACTCGCCACAGAAAGAGCAATGACGGGCGAACGGACTAAGAAGCACCATACCATGGAAAACCTCCGTTCAACAACGTTCTTTGCAGTAAGGCGACAAACGCTTCGTTCAACGTTGGCTGAGCATCAACGTTGTTGAAGCCAGCCAAGGCAAAGGCAATACATATGAGTATGAACAACATACGATGCACCAGCTAACGTAGTGCACGCTCTGCATCGAAAGTAAAGCCGAAGCGGAGTCAAGTGCAAGCAAGCTCAGCGACCATGGCGACGAAGCGTGCATGGATTTTTCACAAGGTGCATGTATATACGTTTACGTATAATAAGCCAGTTAGTCGTTGTATACAACCGCGGGCGCGTTCACTGAAGGGTTAACAAACCCGCTGGTTAGTGCCCACAAGTCGTATTGTCATTTCGCATGTGTCGTGCGTAATTTCCACAAAATGTCCGCTACTCCACTCTTAATCAACTCATAATTCGAAACATATACCTACTGTTTTCGGGTTGTTGCCATTTGGAAAAACGCAATCCCCAAAAATGTTCATCTTGTAAATCACAGAAGTGTATTTACTAATTTTGACCAAGTTAATTTTTGAATCAAAATCAAACCCTTACATAGTGGGCAATTCTGTTGTTTGAAAGCAATAAGCCCGCAGCATAAGGTTTATTGAGTCAGGTCAGTGCCATAAAAACGCATCCTGTATGGCATTGTATTTTTATTGCGCATTTACCCAGGCGTTCCGCACATTCTCTCCCTTACTCATACAATATGCCGACACTATAATACATATTTGTTGTCTCACTCCAGTCGCAATTTTATTTAATTCTTTTTCCAATGAGGACGACACCTCGGCAACAATGACAATTTGCACTGGGAATAATAATCGCGTTTCATAAGTAAGTTATTGACGACGACATATATCGCCGACGTTGTTTTATGCCATGCGTAATGCGCTTAACAAGATGTGCATCCCAAACGATACCACTACACCTGCAAAATGTATCCAGCTGGAATGATTGAGGAAAATAATTCTTATAGAGTGTGTAATACTAAAGTAAATCGCTTTAAGCCAACTCTGTATATATAAATAAATTTTATCAGTCACATAACAATATCCATAGTATTTACAAATATTATGTTAAAGCATGTCGAAAAACGAATACTTTTTCGCCGATAACCTTGTAAATAAATAGAACATGTATTAAAATAGACATAGAGGTCCAATATATGACTCAATCCGTCTTAAATAATTAACGAATGTGCGTGGTCATAAACTAATGACCCTAATGCCTATTACCCTAATATCCCCAAAACACCCCTGGCCAAATTTGTTCAGCTAGTTATTTCGAACCACCTTGTACATTCGAATTAGCACTTGATTCATGTAACACGAATGAAAAGCACTCAAAGGTAAATTTTCGTGTGTGCTTTTGCTGCTTATTGTGCTCTGCGTCGTTCTGTTCGCCATGGTTTTACTCGATTCAGCCTTTTAAAGGTCACCACGAGCAACACAAATACCAGAACTTTACTTACACACATGCATATTTCAGTATAACATCGCCAGAATGTAACCGAACGACGAAAATTTCAACTTCACACGATACAACAAACAACCACCGCAATCTTTTTAGTGCATGGCATTTTGACGAAAGTCACTGATTGTATGTCAATGCCAGACATAAACAGGCATTAATATAAACCATGAAAAATTACTAGAGACAAGAGATCAGACGATATCTACAGATAGGCCTATTGAAATCAAGTTTATTTGGAAATGATAAAATTCGGAAAAGGTTTGAACTTGTCAAAGATCAGTTTCTATAAATAAGTCTTATCCCATTATCATTGACATCGAAATCATAATTCAATCAAAATCAAAATTTGGAAGGAACCACTTGGTTTCAAGTATGATATGAGGATCATTCTAAGTGGTTTGATACATGATGTTTTATATCAAACCACAATGAACATGAACGAGATGATCAAGTCTTGATGACATTTTCTTAAAACAGTCTTGACCTTGTCACATCACAAAACGTAATTTATTTCAAATAGAGTCGTATACTATCACGTTGTTCCCAGAACTGATTATAAGATTTTGTGTAGACTCAAAAAATTGTCTTAAATGGATTTGAACAAGTTATATTTGAATTTCATGCTAATATAAAGTTCCATTGTCTGAATAAGGGATTAAACACGTTCTGAATCGAAATGATTCAACATGAGAGTATCATCCGCATGAGCAAAGTTCTCAGATCGGTTTCAGGGACATATGCTAATTGTTATCGTTTAAAATACGCACTGGTATACACAAATATAAAAATATCCACAAACCAAAATAAAACAAAAACGTGTTCAATTGGCAATATGACAAATTTCAGAGTGATATTTCCATTCGATCTTAATTTATGTTCATCATTATTAATTCCAAATTTTGTAAGAACAAACCTTTCCAAGCTTGCAGAACTATACTACACCCATACCTCGCTTTACGGCCTAGATACGTTCCAAAAAACCTGGCTGTAAAGCGAAAAGCCGTATAACGAATCGAGATTGCGCTTGCGCAAGATTGGCAACATATATATATATCGACATGGAAAAAAAGTTTTTTTTGCCGTTATAGCGAAATGACGTATAAAGAGCGGCCGTATAGCGAGGTATGGGTGTACTTGCATATTCAATGAATTCATCGACTCCACTACAATTTAC
>JASKGN010011021.1:0-10985 GCA_030556245.1 Falagria sp. GC000072 | reverse complement strand
TCGATTGGTATATGATTTAAAAATTTACAAGAAATACTTTTAAAGTTATTAATTAAAGAAGCCCGGTCCTGAGTGGACGAGCATCATCAGTGGAGTCAGTCTACATTAAGAGGACTGAGTCCACTGACGATGCTCGATGAGCTGAACTCTCCCGCGATTTCCGCGCTTGCACCATGCTTCTCGGTCTGCTTTAATTAATAACTTTAAAAGTATTTCTTGTAAATTTTTAAATCATATACCAATCGAAAGATTATTAAATTCTGCATCTTTTGATATCAAATTTATTAATATAGTTTAATTTTAAATGCTTTATTTCTCAATGAACATTTAGCGCTTAGCGCAAATTTCATATCAAAAAATATGTAAAATATTTAAAATTCTATGTCTGAGAATAATTTAAAAGATTTAATGAATAAAACTTTTCAGTTCTAAACATCCAAAGAAAATATTTCCTGTGTTAAGAAAATACGAAAAACCCACATGGAACTAAATGCGAAATAAGATGCGTTACGCCCTTTTTTCCCTTTATTGCAAGTTTCATTATTGAACACGTATTTCGCGCCCACACGTAGTTTGATGCCAGAACAGAATTTTCCAGTTTACTAACCAACCGTTTATTTAGACACTGAAATGTTATTTTCTTTTCGCAATCAAATTGATTTCCAGTTAGAAAAAAGAATTTCAAATTGAATTGAAACAAATTATTAGTTTAAAGTTAATAAATTGAATATACTGTTGAACAGAGTCGTATTAACAATAAAAAAATCAGAGAAAAGATATGAGAGCGTCAATAATACTAACTTTAAACCCCCCGTACTAAATTACATTGAAAATAAAAACCTTTAAAGCTTCAAAGGCTAGAAGCAAATTAAAATAATAGGAAATTTTCCAATTTTTTAAATTTGCTCTAAAATCATTTCTTTCCATTTCATTTCATTAATTAAATTAACAGCGTTTGGCGTGTGGTCTGTTGAAGTTTTAGGCAGCCCTGCGTGTCGTGGAACGATGTGACGTCAGACACGTTTTTGATCACGTGATTTTGACGCAAAAAAAATTGAATTTTAATTGCAAATTTTAGAGAAATTACACATTTTTTACACATAATAGATTATCATTTATAATAAATAGATTTCAATAAAAATTTCATGCATTCTATTGGAAAATACCCAATTTGGAAGCCAATATTGTTACACCCCTGGATAAAAACATTACTTTTCTATTTCCAGATAATGCGAATTCCTCACATCACACTTCTTTTAGCGACCGTGTGTCTGGTAACGGCAAATGATTCGCATAAAAGAGTACCATCAGGTTTCACGGGTGTAAGAGGTAAAAAATCCATCCCCGACAGCGAATATGCAAGCTCTCAAGAATTCCCTGAGAAACCTATACCCGTAGGCTATTCGGACACTGCTGGCAAGAAGATTTTCGACGGGTGGACTGATAAACGCGCACCCACGTCCGGCTTTTTTGGAATGCGCGGTAAAAAAGAAGCCGAAAGTATGTACATTATTAACAATGCATCATTTAATATTTACTACAAACTTCCATTTTGCTTTGATCCAAATTAAGTGCTTGTTTATTTTCGCAGATGACTTCTACAAACGCGCACCGAATGGCTTTTTTGGAATGCGTGGTAAAAAAGAATTCAATCCTTTTGATGAAGAAGCTTCGTTTGAGAAACGTGCTCCAGCTGGATTCCTTGGTATGAGAGGTAAAAAGGACAACGAATTCTTAGACAATGGATATTTTGATACACCCGATAAGAAACAACCGGCACGTGCTGGTTTCTTTGGTATGAGGGGTAAGAAATATCCGTATGAATTTCGGGGCAAGTTTGTTGGAGTTCGAGGCAAGAAAGCTTCCGAGGAAGCAAATAGAGATTATGCCGATTTAATGCAGCAAGTTGGTAAGGATTTAGACATTAATCAGTTGATGTTATTGCTTACGGCGAATGAACCTTACAAAAATACAGTTGGATATCAGGATTTCAACAGCATTAATAACTAAGTAAATTAATTGATTTTTTCAACTTATGGCTTTGTTTTCTATTAATGGATTTTTGTTTTAGGAAGGTGCACTACAAAACATCTACAAATGCAGGGAAATCCATATACATAGTATCTTAAAAATTGTGACTAAAACGGAAAATTGATATCAAGTAGTTAGATAACTAATGAAACCATAAATATCCTGTAAAAATTAGACTTTTCTGAAAACTTTCTCTTTTTTTATTTTTCAAATCGAGGAGGATTTCCAAGCAAAGGCTGGATGTTTGAAAAACTTCCTTTTCACATTCTATTTTCTATTTAAGTTTCTTTTCAAAATTGCCGTCCTTTTCTTCATATATTCAAACCAAACGCAACAAATTACTATGAAAATTCTTTAAATTTATTTTTAATTTTTTTAATTTCAAAATTGTATTTTACTGTAAAAAAATATTTTTATATTTCTGTGTTTCTTTAAATGACAAAAAAAATGTCAAGTTTTTATCATAAGAATAAAGAAAATATAATATACGCATATCAAACCTACATAATATTGTTTATATTAAAACTATCTAATGTAATCATATTAACAATTAAAAGTATCATATGGCAATTAATTACTAATATTTAATTGTAAGCATTTGCTCGTAGTGAAAAACAAAATTCTGCATCCTTATAACAAAAAAAAAAACATTTTATTATTATTCTAAATCAAATTAATTTATTTGTTTACAGAAACTAATCAGAATAAAAATTAATGTTGCAATTTAATTTGTTGCTTTCATATGAAATATATTTCTAGGCAGAATTATTAAATTTGCTTGCAATGGAAACGTCTGTCTTAATTCCCATTAGAATGGCAATTCAATTGTATCGTTTATAAACTAAAGTCAATAGAACTAATACATGTTGTATAAGATTTAAATCTATTATAAATGTTGATAAATAATAATAAGATAAATTTACTTCTACTTCTAGAAAGTCTCTTTACATTCAATAAATGAACTCTTTGGTGCATTGCAATATTATAATATTTTGATTGTGAATATCCCTAAATGAATAAAATAATAAATAAACTGTTGAACTAAAATTATTATTATTGGTTATTATTTTTTGATAATAAGCCAGACATCAAAATAATTAGAAACGATTTCTTGCATATATTTTATATTGAGTAACTTCGTACAATAGTTTATTCTTCGAAGTTAAGTTCTAACGTAGACAACCAACAAAACCACCAATAACAAATTTCGCTTTGCAAAATGTTACCTGATATTACTTTAAAAGCTCTTCAGTTCCTATAAACTGATTATTTAACAAAATCCTAAATAGAACTCAATAATAATCAGTGCGATTTCATTTCTAAATCGCTATTGCTGCTTTGTTTACAATTCAAAAACTGAAAACTTAGAAAAAAACCAGAAAAACCCTTAAGCTCTTAAATCTTTGTCTGATAGGTCCTTAGAAGCCCTTGAAATAATATAGTTTCTAAACTTGCACAAGGGAATGCACTTTAAAACTTCTTTTGATAAAATTAAACGAAATCTAAATTAGAACTACAAATTTAGCAAGCCATTTTTAATGAAGACCGCAACTAACTGTGTTGTTTAAATCCACTATAAGACTGGAACATATTTGGTACAAAATTAAACTACACAATGAGGTGGTGGACTTTGTTACCCATTTCTTTTAAACATAACAAATAAATTTACATTTAGCAATTCCGAAGGTGGTTTTTTTCGTTTTTTCTAGAATCTAGATTGTTCTAGAGGCATTGCCAAAGAAGTTAAGTAAATAATAATAAAATTTACTTACTTTGAGGTTTGAAATGCTTGTTTCTTCCTTTTAAGGCTCGCTGATCCTGACGCAGGATGATTAGGTTCCCACAAAACCTTGGTCTAGGTATATACCACAAAAATTATTCTTAATATACAAGCTAGCAAAGAAACCACGGCAAGCAATAAAATTTGTTCTAAATTTTCACTAATGTACCCAATTTTGTACCCAAAATGCGAAAGAATTTTTCCCAAGTTGATACTAGTCGAGACAGAGACAATTTTACATTATTTGATTTGGTTAGGTTTGCTATGCCATTGTTATTTTTCTTATTTACTTAGAAACAATCAATTCTGCAAATAACAAATAAGCAACCTTTGGAAACAAAACAAAACGAAATCCAACGTAACGAAATGAGATTGTCATTCGTGGCATAATCAATTCTAAATTCGCGCTGCAGCTTTGCACACCTTTTCGCTAAGATTTTTTTGTTTCGAGAAATTTCTGGTGAGCCGAAACATGTCTGGACCATTCAACTACACTTTACCTGACTACATCCCCAATCAGTTCAACCCCAATCAAGGGCAATGGGGCAATCAACAAGGACCATGTCAACCACAAGGATTCCAGCAAGGATACTACAATGGGGACTTTCCATCGAATAATCCCAATAATCCGTGTATGTGCCAAAACCCGAATTACCAGGGGCCGCCGCCCCCAAACCATCCTGCGTGCATCTCGATGCCGATACCAAGTATGCCGATCCCAAATATGGCGATGCCAAATATGCCGATGCCACCGGCCCCGATACAACAACTTTCGCAGGCATCACAGCCGATCCTTTTCCCTGGTCCCCAGGATTACCAGGCCATGACTTATAATCCTAATTATAATCCGAATAACATGAATCAATATCCTGGGTACTACCCTCATTAAATGGGGATGTGGTAGATGTCAATTGGATTTTTCGAAATTCTTTGTGAAAATTTTGGCTATAGATAAATTTATGCGGTAATTCGTTGAATATCGATAAATTTGTGCTCTACTTTGATAATAAATTTAAAAAAACTTGAAAATGTAATGTTGTAATTATTTCTTCAGAATATTATAACTAAGAATTGTAATAATATATTATATTTAGTCTAAATATTTTTACATTTCATATAAATTCTTGGTATTATTTTAATTCAATAAAAATTATCTTCTCGAAGAGAGTGGAATCAAGCTACTTATTTCTATTGTTCGAAAATAAAATATATAAATTCATTGTATAACTAACTCATCATTAGTCAATCCATTTTGTGTCTTCGCATCTGAAATAATTAAAGCAGCAAATAATATTAATCGTATGTTACAAATTAAAACCTCACCATTAATTAACTCATCCTTTGTACAAGATCGATGATGTTTGGCAAAACGTTTATCCATTCTGAGTAAGTCATCCAAGGTATTAGTTTTGAAATTCCATAAAATCAATTGATGATTTTTTAATTCCAAATCATCTAGTAATACTTGTAAATTCTACAACAAAATTCAATTTAGAATACCAATTGGTAATTTAAATTCTTAACATACTTTAATCACAGTAGAATCGAAGAACTTAATATTACTTCCATCAATTATAACAGTCATATTTTGACCTTTTGCTGTCTCTGTTATAATTCTTTCCCTTAAGTATTCGGCACAAGGGAACAACATATATGTTGAGCTTGGATATACTAAAAGACAATCCCCATGCAATTGTACAAACTTATCCTTATTAATAACAATTGCAGGTCTTGCTGTTAAATACAAAACAAATAAGAGATTTACACCAATTCCAATGATAATACCATATTCTAATCCCCAATACAATGCAGCCAAAAATGTAACTGTAAATGGTATTAAATCCAATTCTAAAAGATAATTAAACTTAAGACATTAAAACCAAAAGAAATTATTACGACATATTAATAAAATATTATCATACTTTTAGTTCTCCATAAAACACCAATAGCTTCGAATTCAAAAAGATAATACATGCTAACTATAACTACTGAGGCTAAAGTAGTTTTTGGAATGAAAGCAAATGTACTAGTTAAAAATCGTAAGGCAAGTAATACCATTGCACCTGTAAGAACACCACCAAAAGGTGTTTTAACACCAGATGCATTATTTACAGCAGTTCTTGTGAAAGATCCTGTAACTGGCATTGAACTCACAAATGATCCCATGATATTACTAATACCCAAAGCAATAAGTTCTTGAGTTGCATCTAATGTTTTACCCTTTGCTAAAAATTAAAAAATACACTAATTTAGCAATACATTAAAATGTATTCTAACTTACAAAAAGCTTTGGCAATTGCAACACTTTCAAGTATAGCAACTAATGGAACAAATGCTAACGAGCTTCCAAATTGCTCCAAAATTTCGCCAAAGTTAAATTCAGTTCCGTTACTTCCATGAATGTGAAAAGGTGGAGGTGTGAATGGTGGTAATCCTTTACCCACTTCATCAATTAATGTAAAAGGTGTTTCTCCATGTTGTTTAAGAATATATGCTAATGCTGTTCCAAAGACAACTATTAAAGCATTACGTGCTAATGATAACATCCAAATGAATTTTCTATAGCGGTTTTTGTTTGGTGTAAAGTTCGGATTCGATTTCATACTTCCAAATCTTTTTAACTCCTAAAATTTAAGAAGGGAGATTAATTAGAGATAATTTCAATTAATTCTTTCTACTTTTTTTTTTAAACTAGCTCTCCTTCTACCCAAAGTTAGGTGTTGGAGATTCTTTCTACTTACAGTCATTAATACTAAAACAACAATACTAGAAAAACCTAAAATTGCATCCCATTTTTGTGTCTCGCCAATATTTTCAATTAAATGCTGTACACTAGTAATAAAATCATCGGCTTTTCCTTTCAGACCGAAAAGTCCTTTGAATTGAGAACTTGCAATATTTAATGCTGCTGCACATGTAAAACCAGCAACCACTGGATAAGATATAAATTCCACAACAAAACCTATCAAAGTAAATTATAATTTATACAATTTATAATTAGTTTTGCTTTATATAAATATTTATTATATAAGTTTCATGTTATTTCGTAATAAATACCTAAGTGTAGCATTCCTAAAATGAAAATTATGCATCCGGAGAGGAATGTTAATATGATGGCACCTGCAGGTCCCAATTTCTCAATATGCGGTTTCGCCATCAATGCCATAATTGCTGTAGGCCCAATATTGATATCTTTACAACTTCCAAAGATTGCATAAACAAAACAACCCATAAATCCACAATATAATCCATATTCAGGAGCTAAACCTAAAAAAAAATTATTTATATAAATTATTTATTTCTTTTAACTTAATAATCTTTTCAAAATTTACCTGCTACAGCTGCATAAGCAATTCCTTGTGGAATTTCTGTTAGTCCTACTGTAAATCCTGCAAGAAAATCCTGTGCTAACCAACCCAATCTGTATCTTAATCCCCAATCAAGAATGGGAATTTTTCGAAATAAAATTCGTTTCCATTTTGATTGACCTGTAATAATCATAATTATAAAAATTTAACTTTTAAAATTTAAGCAAAATGTTCTTACAAATTTTAACATTGTCAGAATTATATGCAATATCGTTCTTAAAAGTCATTTTGTTGAATTCGCAAGAAAACTTTAACAATACTACTTTCTCACTGCGAAAATTTTTGTTTTAATGTCCCAAAAAATCAAGAAATAAATAAACAACTTTATTTAATTTCGGATTTCAAATTAAACAAGTCTAAGAATTGTCTGAAGTTTTATGAGGAAAATTGTAATTTAAATAAAGCAAATATTGCACAGCAAAATTCAAAACGTGAATAAACTTTACAGACTACAATTAGATATGTATTTAGGAATTAAATTTAAAAGAGTAAATAAAAAACAACTCATAATAAACTCACCAGCAAGTGGTCCATTATTAGGAGCACTATTATCATACATAATAACTAAATTATAAATTACTTAATATTAAAATAAACTTGCAAAATTGAAGAAACAAAAAGCAATGTGAGAAATTGTAGTTTAAACTTGTTTAAAACTGCATTTGTTTAATAATGAAATGCTCACTGATTTCCGACACTGTACAGACTGAGCATTCAAACAGTTTTTTATATTTTTACATTGAAGTGGAAAACGAAAACAACTTTATATAAATAAAGTACACAAACATTAAGAGTGGGATTTATTACAGATTATTATAAGTAACAAATAAGTTATAGTCAAAGTAAATTAATAATATGATTGAGAATGAATAATAATAATTGTAACATTTCGGAATTAAACGGGTACAGATAGCTTCATATGCACGTATTTCTTATCTTAATGATATGTATCACGAATAAGTGTAATTTTAATGTTAATGAAAGTATATAGCATATATTTTTAACTGGATGGAATTAAAAACATGACGCTTTGTTAATATTTTTGTTCACGCGATTGTTGTATGTGTTTTAGATATAATTATTTTCAATTAAAGTTCATTGGTACTAACGTTGAAAACTAGGTGCAATTTAAGGAACCGTGAATCAGATAATCTACGAGATTACAATCTTATGATATCAGTGGGTTTATCAAGATTTCCTTCTTTACTACTAATGCCGCTAGTCGGATTTGGAAAGATCTCAAGTATGTAAATCGAAACAAATTATAGCTGAGATTATAAAGATTATCCTGATAGTAAAGAAAAAGAAAAACAAAAAAGTTTTACTTTGTTTTATCTTTTTACCTACAAAGTAATGGAATAAGACTGAGTTTTATGATTATGCATAAATAACTTAGCTTCTTATTAAAATAAGTTTAAGCAATGTCATCAGTTTATCAATTGATCTTGGCACTTGACCTGATAATCCATATTTACGTCTATAATTTATAGATAGAAAGTCTTAAGTGAAAAAGGAAGTTGTATTTAAAGGTCTTAAGCTTAAGGCATTGTTCGTAGGCGTGACAGGCGCGAAATTTTCAACCAATAGAAAGCGAGCGTTTTTTTAAATCTCTTTACCGTGGTACAAGGAAAAAAAAATGGTTGAAAATTTCGAGCTAGTCACGCCTACGACACCGTCATAAAAACTATTAAATTATAAATAAAACCGGAAAACTTGCAAATGTCTAAAAATTATTATCTAAATTAAATGCAAACAATGATTTTAAATATTTCTTTGTTTTGTTTCATTGTAGAATAAAGAAATTTACATGCATAACAAGAGATCACAATTTATTTACCTTTTTTAAATGATTACGATAAAAACAGGTCAGACAGAAAAACAGTTTTACAAAAACAATTGAATAAATTTTATATCATGCATGAAGTTATTAAAACATAAAATAGTACATAATACAAATATATTCCGCATAAACTTGATATAAACTGTAAAAACTTCCGTCAACATATAAAAATATCAAATCAATTAAAACAAAGAAAAACAACCATATGTATAATCAATCAATATTCTTTAATAGTATTACAAATGACTACATTGTACTCTTATCTAAACAATTCAAATATCCTATTCAATTTCAACTTCGGCTCCAACTTTAGTCAATGCTTCCTTTAACTTTTCAGCTTCGTCTTTGCCTATATCAGCTTTAACAACAGTAGGTGCACTCTCAACAAACTTCTTAGCTTGGACTAAATTCATGCCTTCCATCAAAGCCTTAATTTCTTTAATCAACGGTACTTTCTGTTTCTCATCAAACTTTGTTAATTTCACAGTGAATGAAGATTTGACTTTTTGAGGAGCTACTTCATCTTCATCTTCAGCAGCTGCTTGTGCTGCTGGCATAGCAGCCATAACTGGCGCAGCATCAGGTAAATTTAATCGCTTCTTTAATAAACCAGACAATTCCGAAACCTCAAGAAGATTCAACTGGGAAATTTCAGTCACTAATTTTTCGATCTTTGGTGAGACTGGTTTATCAGCATTCGACGGTGGTGGAATGGTAAGATTCTGTATAGAAGCTGCAGTTGTTGCTTCTGCAGTATTCAAAGGCATGCTGGAACAATTGGTTGAGGAAATTCTAATACTTCTAATATTTAGTAAATTTAGATTCACTTACCATCTTGAAAAATGGCGAAGTAAAAGTCTTTTGGAAGAACGAGTAAGGAAACGCGAACAATTCATTTTGTTTTAAGAAAATTTTCGCACGGAAATAAAATAATTTTCCACCGTGTACTGAAGGTATGTTTTTTTGAGGTTAGAATTAGGGGTGTTTGGATAAAATGGACCAGACCAGAATTTTATTCGTGATTTTCAAATAATGCAAACACAGAAATGAGTTTTAAGAAATATATAATTATTTCTGCTTCAAATTTAACATAATTTCTCAATGGAACATGAAATACACAAAAATTTGCAGACAAGAAAAAAAAGCTTGAAGTGTTGCGTTATGAAATTTTCATGCTTGAATTATACGTGCATACACGTGCATATCATAGAATTTATTGTTATTATCAACTCACGTGTAGTGAAACGATCAATAAATTCTTCTGAAATAAGATTTTGTGCCTGAAACATTTTTGTAGTGGAACTTCAAGGCTTCAAGGTTTAATTTCCAATTTTCTTAAAATCTAATATTGGCAAACTTATATACAGCAGTTATAACAAGTTGCCTAAATACGAACTACCTCGAGTATTTCCAAATACCGTCGAGAAATTTTAAATTATTTACTAAATTTTTACTAAATAAATTCTCTTAATAATATTTTAAACAGTTATGAAAAAATATAAAATCATACAGAGCTAGTTTTTATTTACTTTAAATTTATTTAAATTTATTGCCTTGTCAATAAATACAATTTATTTATGATAGTACATAATATAATACATGAGATAATAATTGGTTTTTGGTTAATAACTTTTAAACTAATTAGCCATAATTTACGTTTTTTATATAAGCAGTAAGCCAGTTAAATCCCAAACAAAAGACATATTCTGCACATTTGCTGTGTCGATTACAAGGGTAAGAAATTCATCCCCAATATCAAAATTTCAAAAAAGAAATTTACAAAAATTTATTTCCTTATCTTATAATATAGTGTCCTTTAAGTAGATTCCGAATATGAAATTAGTTTTTTCCTAGCACTTTTAGTTTCAGAGATATGAATTTTTAAATTTTTGGCGCGAAATTTAAAAGTGAAAAAAAATCAAATTTTTTTACACATTCACGTTTAGGTTATAGTCCCGCATAGGAT
>JASKGN010010990.1:0-11725 GCA_030556245.1 Falagria sp. GC000072 | reverse complement strand
GGAACATTTGCAGTGAGAAGAATAGATGCATCGCATTGTTCCTTCCTTAAAATTTGTTTTAAATCTTTAAACATGATACCATGTACACTGTGTACAACCATCCATAAGATTGACAGTGCAGTCCCAATTAATTTTTGTCCTTCTTCGTGAGGACTTCTCACATAGAACATGACATATCCAATAATATAATTGTACAAAGCAAAAGCAGCTTGTTGAGGAAGTTTTGGTATGAATCGAATTAAATGTCTCAAGATTTTAAACATTTGATCTTGTTTTTCACGAGTGAGACGTTCCAAAATGTATCGCAAGCATAAAGCAGAGTCCTCTACTAAACAAGTCCATATGACTTGATAAGCAACTTCATAAACAGCAGATCCATCAGGTGATACTGCAGCATCGTCTAATAAGTTGATTATTTGTATAACAGCAGAACAAAGACAAGATGGGAATAAAGAATGAGCAGAATGTAAATGATGACCAGTATTTCGTGGTGCTTCACCTTGTAACTCATCATCTACCACTTCTTCATGTTCTTCTCCTGTATGATATAAAGAAGGTTCATGTGCAGCTTGAACAGTGATAGGAATAGTAGTTATAAGAAAATTCTCTCTCTCTTCTCGTTTCTTATCATCTTGTGCTTGTAATGCCATTTTAATTAATTCAGTTTGTTGTTTCTTTCTTGTTTTAGTTGCTGTAACTAAGGATCTATGCCTCTCCTGGTTAATGGTAACTTCTTCAACTTTTGTCTTCACCAATAATTCCCATGGGGAATCAACTACATCTAAAGATTCAATACCAATTTTAGGTGATGGTAAGGTAAATTCTATACCAGGTGGTGGCACTTTAAAAGACAAATGAGCATTTTCTTCCATTCTAGGCCAAACTTGGTATCTCAATTTCCAAAGGACTTGGAACCTCAAAATGGAATTTATTCGCATTGAAACATCTGTATGAGATAGTTGATGTTGCATCAGTTCTGACACCTGTGATGGAATCTTTACTGCACACAGTATGAAAATGGAAGCTGCACAAGCCGCTACTTCTTGATTACTTTCAAGGAGCAACTCCCAAGCAATTGGAATAATTTCCATGAAGTGTTCTTCTGTTAGAATGACAGCTCCTTTGAGTAAAGCACCAAGAGGTGAGTGGAAAGCTTCTTTTACTTGAGTTCTTATGTATTTTAAGATTGGTGGTGTCTCCTTGGGTTTCTCATCAGCATTTTGTTTTTTCCCATCGCTACATTCAGACTCTGCAATATCTCTGGATGAATCTCGCATGTATTTCATCTCGCGAGTATCTTTGTCAATGCGGTCTCTTTTACCCATGCTATCTTTACGTCTTATGGGTGATACTTGTGAAGAAGTTTGATCTGAAACTTTGCGACTTTGATTCTTATCTTTTTTACCTTTGCGAGTTTTATTATCCATATCCACATTGAATCTGTCTTCTAAAACTCCAAATTCTTCACCGTAAACTTTACGAACTGCTTTTATTAATCGTGTTGTAGCTCTCATTACTCTTCGATAACAATATGGATGACAGTAGGATTGATGAGTGCAGTAATAATATAAAGAGTTTGAGACTTGGGTCATTACCTAAAAATATCCCAATTTTGGACTTAGAAGAAAAATTAAGAGAATTAGTTTACCTTTAGCCAAGGCATATTTTTAGCAGTGTCATCAGAATCATTGCTATCACTAGGACTTTCTGGTGGTTGATCATCACTTAAAACTCCAGGAGATTCTTCGCCACTTGCTTCACCTGCAACTCCAGGTTCAGAAGTATCACTTCTGTCTGAGATAGAGCTGACTTTCCTCTTAGATTGGATGGAATCTGTGCGTTTAACAGTCTCGGGTATTTTCCCTATTTGGAGTTAAAGAAACAAATCGGGGATACTACACAGGGGTACACGTACACAATACACAGTACAAGATTACAAATTACATCAAACTTACATTCATTTTCCATTTCTTTTCCCTCTTTGGTTCCCCTTCTTAATTTTAAACTTCTTCGTTTGAAGGAACCTCCTGAAACAGCACCAGTTCCACGTCGAAGAAGATAAGGTCTAGGTTGATTAATCCTCTTTAATTCTTCTCCTTGAAGCAAAGCTTGCATCGTCACAGTGGTATTACTGCTTCCTTCACTTTCATTATCAGGCTCATGAAGAACAAAACTAATTTTGCGTTCAGCTTGACCAGATTCTCTATCACCTGCAATGCTTTGCAAACTTTGTGCAGAAGCTTGAGAATGACCCATAGAAGATAATGCCATAGACCATCTTCTATTAGCTTCTTTACTATAAACTTTTTCCCATGGAGGTGGACGTTCTTTAGCTCCAGGCATAATTCTTGTTGTTTTTGGTAAAGTTTGATAGGTTTCTCTTAAGAAAGCAGTAATTTCCATGAGTAGCATACATGCCATAAGGCGAAGAGCCACTGGACATGAAGATCCGTAAGAATTAATACTCGCTTCATCAAGAAAATCTTCCTCTTCGTCTTGCAACAAAAGTTCCTTTTGTTTGCCTTCGTCCATTAACATATTCGTAATCGACGCTTCATTTTGTCGATCTTCATTTATGAATTCTTCTAATCTTGCACCCAGGGCTTCAGCCCATTGGTGAAACATTTTACCGGCTGCACGTTGCATTATATGCGTACGTCTTATACCTGTAGGTTGACCTCTTACTGGCATTGGACCTGAAGGCCTAAACATAGGGAAAGCTAGTTTCATCCATGTTGGCCAAAGTCCTTTGTTACAACAATGGACGAAATAAGAACATTCAAGAAGAAGGGCAGCACGGGAAACAACTGTTGCATGTGGGAGATCCATTATTGCAGCTATTAAATGAGAATCTGGCACTGAGCCAGGTGGACATGTTTCAAGAAGAAATGATAATCGTGCCATTCCTTGATAGATAGGTGTTGTAGGTACAAGTTTGCGTTCTTTAAACACTACAAATTCTGATTCTCGGGATGATTCCCCAAATTCCATTGAATTTCTTCTACTGAGATCTAAAAATTTTGAAAATATTAAAAATAAATTTATTGTATACTTATTAAATTTATCTTACAACTTCCTGGTGATTCCTCTGTACTTCCATCACGTTTCTTTCCCTTTTTAAGCACAAATCTCGTAAATCTATCTTCGACTCTTCTCTTAGCCTTTTGTAAAGTTTGTCCAACATTTCCAGAACTACTGCTTTTAACTGGCATTCGATGATAATACTTAGACTGCCCTCGTAAAATATTCATATCTGCAATACTTTCAGTACTATCTGGTTGATCTGAACCATTAATTGAGCCTGAATCTCCTCGTTTAAACCAGCTTACAAATCCTCCCAATCGGGATTTTTTTGCTTTAGGAGTTGGTTCAGGTACTCCAAGTGTCCGTTCACTTTGTCGTGGTGTTAATGTATATTGCTTCTTTCTGATGTTACCCAATGGGCTCTGGCTGGTCTTAGTCTCGTCACCCTCGGTTTCGAGCAGACTCTGCCAACCACCGAAGAGGATGTCAGCATTACAGACAATCTTTGAACACACATTCAGAACAGAAACAGCTAGCACACCAATGAACATCACTTACCGCACATGTTGATGAAGTACTGCGTTTTTTAAATAGCAATTTGCGTATGTTCTTGTCATCAATTGGATAGGAACTTTCGGGTTCTGGTTGATCATCTACTTCTGAATGATGTAAATGACGGATTACTCTGGTGGTTTGAATGTTGGGTTCTTTTTTGGATGGTTTATCAGCGGTATCGAGGAGTGCACTCAATGCAACTCGTCGGAAAACACTCCCATGAGCTTCTTTTACGTAAGTCATGAGATTACGTACATCGCAATACATTGCCTAATCAAAATTTTTAGAAAGCAATTAGGGAATTTAAAGACTTTTGTAAGGATGTTTACCAAATTCTCAGGAGATTTCAATTCTTTCAGAGAATTGACGAAACGTGTAACCAAAGGTTTGAAGACATTACTCATGATTTGTCCTTCGATTCCTCGGATGCCACCACCGCCAAGGCCTGTGCCAAAGTGTGCTGAGTTTGTTGTCTGATTGTCTGATGGCGACTTGCTAGAGCCCCGCTTCTGGTCTGTGTATGTTTGTATGATTTGCTCACATTTTTAAATTGCATATTTTGAGAGGACTACTGTACAACGACAGAGTGGAAATTACTATAAGAGTTGCTACTTTTCTACTTGTATATTTGTCTACATTCCCACCACGACTTTTGGGGTGTTCATTTTTTGATTATGTTAGAAGATAGACCAGGGGTAAGAGAGGCACATAGCAAATTGTACTACAGAGTTTGTTAATGGTTGGTAGTTGATGATTATGATTAACATAGAATAGTAGTTGAGTTAAGTTTGTGCAAGGTTTGAGATGTAGGTTTAAATTGCAATTTTTCAATTTCAATTTGAAATGTGGTGAGATGAGTAAATACATATCATACAGAGTTATCATATCAACATGTAAATAGAAGTACAATACTGTTAAAAGTGTAATTAACATTTTTGTAACTTACTCAGTGGTGATAGTAAAGAACTTGGATCAATACAAAATCCAACATACGAATGAAACAAATCTAGGAGATCGTGTAATGGTTGATACCGCACATAATCTCGAAGATATCCGTTAAATTGTTTGTTACTAGCTCTTAAAAGTTTCTTCATAATATTTTGACATTGTGTTCGTAAAAATTCTGCAGCTGGACCACGATGTGCATCTGTACAACATCCATGTGGACAGCCTAAATGTTTCAAAACTCTGAAACAATTTTTTATTAGAAGTGATTAGATATAATTGATTGCTTATTTAATTTATTACTTGAGAATTATACTCATAATCAAACGATGTGCTGATGTCCCATTCAATTTAGAATCATCAGGTCCTGGAGTTTGAGCAGTATTTTTCCCTTGTGGTTGTGATTGACCTGGTTGCTGACCTGATTTCATTTCAGTCATTGGTGTAGGTGTTTGAACATTTAAAGCTTCATCTCTAATAACTTGTTTTAATACTCCCATGTCCATGAGCAATTCTACCAAGTTCAAAATAACTTCAAGAACCCTTAAAGTACAACATTGATGGTCTCGTAAGGATGCTGAGTGAACTGCTTTCAGAACAACTTGCAAATCAATTTCGCCTTCTTTAGTAATATAACAAAATGATCCTGGTGCTTCTGGGATATCTTCAGCTGTGTACGTTATATTAGAATCAGTTTGAGAACGAGTTAAACTAGGTTTGCGTTCATGCCAAGCTCCTAATTTTCCTCCAGATAAAGAAATAGCATCTAGTTGACTGTCGATAGATCCTTGTCTCCGCATAAAATCTGGTGATGGTGTTGGTGTATGTTCCGTAACAGTGATAATAGGATTTGTCATAGGTTGCGTAGGTCCTGGTCGTAACCGACGTTTCCGGTCCCAATGTACTTCACAATGTATATACCTTAAAAACACTCGGTTAATATCTTTCAAAATTTAAATAAATTCAGAATAAATGAAAATGTTAACATGAAATTTATTTACAAAGAAAGAGAAGTTTAGTGGTACTCACCCACTTGCAGCTAACTCGTCAATCAAACAGCTGAAGGATGTTGTTGGCGGAAATCAAAGAGGGAAAGAGTTTACATTGAGAAAAACATTCAGAAATTGTGAGAAGAGACAAGGCGCACAGATAATGCAAAAGGGTACAAAACAAATCTATGGTGTACGTTAAGACAGATTATACGTTTAATAACTAGGCTTTGTTTTTACTTCGAGAGTTTACCTTAAACTTGGCATGCTTTTTCCTTTTACCAAATTACTAGGTTGCATCCATTCAGGACGCATTGTAGACATTGGTCTACTTAGATGTTCATCTCCAGTATCCAGGCTGCGATGATACTCCTAAACAAGATTGCAATTGTTTAACATTGTTTAGAGCCATTTTATGATTAGAAAGTGTTGGAAGAGTGAAGTTGTGTACAGTAGCTAAACATTTAAAGCAGTTGTGCAAAAGAACAAGAAAGATTAAGAAAGAATTTTTTAAATTTAAAATTTGCAGAGAATGTTGATTTAAAGTTTGCTATTTTAAGGGTTTGCTGGTAACAAATAGAAAGAGAAAAATGTGCTAAAACATTGATCTAACATTTAAAAAGTTAATGAAGATTAGTTTACTTACAGTTCAAGTAATTAGTAAATGTAAATATTATTTTTGGATTGTTCTGAGTTATTTAAATTTCATATTTAATTATTTAGTGGTGTTTGAAGTTTATGTTGTTGTTGTTTTTTGAAGAAGGAGGAAAGAGAAATACATACACTAAGTACTTGTGTTGAACCCACCGCTTGGTCTCCAAGCAATTTCGGCTCATCCTGTCCAATTTTCTCCAAGGCTTTATCAGATTTGGACAAAAGTTTAGTTTCCACGAAGGCTTTCAAGTCTGCCATTTTCATACGCTTCTTAACTTTCTCACTTGAACGTCTTGTGTGATGCGATATTGATTCTTCTGAAGGAAGAGAATGATAAGGGGATTCTACAAATGTGCATTTTGTAATTTTTCAATAATAAGTTGTTACGAAATAATTTTAATTTTGTACTTACCTGCAAGTAATGAAACATCTTTTACAGATGGCACTTCTATAAAATCCTTGACGTCTTGAGTCTTGACTTCGTTGTTTTGATAAAGGGAAACTTCAATTTTCGGAATGGGCAACGAATTACTCCTTCTGCGTGGTTGCAATTGAGCTGCAGTTTCTTCGCTGATGTCTCTTAACCGATTGTACATATAGTGCAAAGCCCAATAGATTCCTTCCTCTTGCCAGTGAGTGATGAACAAACAACGAAGAACAGCTACATCTAAGAATGTTGCAGCTGATGTATCACCAAGTTGATGCTGAATGGTAAGTGATTTTTTTGATCCTCTTGTATCACCTGCTCCACCTTCTGTGGATGGTTGTTTACTACTACTATCCATGCTATCTTTATCGGTAGAAGAACTTGAATTTCTAAATTGGGTAAATTGAAATTAAAATTCTTTTTAAAAAGTTTATATATTTTATTACCTCATTTTTTGCATGGATGAAGTATGTTTTAATTTTCCTGGTTCTCCAGTTGCAGTAGAGATTAGTTGTGGATCTGCTTTTGCAGATTTTCCATTTTTTCTCATTGCCAATTGTATTATACTTGTTTCCGCTGTATAAATTGAAGGATCTCTTAGAAATCCATCTGATTCGTGTAAAGATGGTAGGCGAAAAATTACTACGTGTTCTTCTTCTGTACTAGAACTTTCCTCGGGTATAGTTTCGGGAAAGACAGTGTCTTTGGGTGATGATACCCAACTTCCCTAAAAAATTGCATATATATTTTAGTTAGTTTCATTAATTAGTTAAGAATATATTAAATACGTCATCATCAGCTTTGGTGATTGTAGCAGTGACTGTAACACTTCCTTGCTGTCCTGCTGCTTGAGAAACTTGATCTGCAAAGGATGAAATTGCACTTTGAGCAGGTGGTGATCCCGATGGAGGTTCCGCAAAAGTAGAAAATGCGTCATCGTTAGATTGTTTACCTAAAAAAGTGCATTAGGTTTTTTAGAATAATTACATGAATATTATTCCTTTAAAGCTTTTAGTTTTTTGAGTTTAAGTATTTGTAAACATTGTAAAAGAGTGGAACTTATTTATTCTATACATACTAGTATATTCATTAGTAAGATTTTGAATCTGGTAAAATATGGCTTTAAACAAATTTCAAGAGTTTCTACTGAAGATATTAATTATTTCAACAGCTATAAGTGAAGGATTTGATCAAAAAAACAAAACCATCACTATATCAACATTTCATTGTCCACCGTTTATGTTTCTCGATAAAAGTTTGAAACCAACTCAAGGAATTGAATACCAAATTTTGAAACATCTTGCAAAGGACTTCAACATTAATTATATAACATATTCTAGTCATCTTCCAATTGATCCATATACTCAAGTGCGACTAGATGTTACAAACAACAAATCTGATCTAGCAGCATGTTCCTTATGGCTTAAATTAAAATATTTAAGCGACCTTCATGTAACACGTCAGCATTCTTCTAACTGCATAACTTTTCTAGTACCTAGACCAAGACCAGCAAACCCAAATTCTTATGTTCTAAAACCCCTTTCAGCTATTGTACTTTTAGGAACATTTAGCTGTGCAATTTTAATGGCTTGTCTTATGAAATTTGTGCATTATATAGAACAACATCCTTTGGACTTTTCTAAATGCATGTTAGAAATTTGGCGTACTTTAATGCAAAGTTGTACAGTTTACAAACATATTCGTAATACTGGTGCTGTTTTATTAATGGTATGGTACTTCTTTTCTATTTTGGTCGCCACTGGATATTCAGCTGGATTTACTACAATCCTAACATCTATACGTTTCACAGCAGTTATTTCTTCCATAGAAGATATGATTGAAAGAAAAGTTTCTTGGAAAGGTGATGGCATTTCTGATATTATTGACAATGAGCGTTTCCAAGAGTTACAGACTTCTCAACCTAATGATGTTACCACTGTTGGACGAATTGCAATGTTAACAAAGAAATTGTCAAAAGATTATGTCACTGATACTGAGAGTTTAAGTGAAGGAGATAAGAAAAGTTTAATAGTGATGCCCACTTGTGTAGGCAGATACAATGTGGTATTTTATGCGAATAATAATTTTAAACATTTGAAAGAATTGAATGAAAATATTGGAAAACTTGAAGACAGTGGTTTGATACAGTTTTGGTATTCTAGTATTCTTATGAAAAATTCATATGCCAATATGCGAAGTTATTTTATAATTAAGGAACCAGCTAAAACAAAACCGTTGGATATTGAGAAGTTATATGGAGCCTTTCAAATATATTCTGTCCTTTTGGGTATTTCTATGATAGTATTTGTTATAGAATTATGTTTTGGGCATCAAAACCAACAGAAAAGAAGGTTGTAGTATTTTAAATACTTACGACCACAGAAAATATCCCCGAAGTGAGGTTTCTTGCCATTTTTGCCTTGTAATAGTTTAGGTTTTGGTTTGCAATGTGTTGTAAAACAAGGAGCTTCAGGATGTTTAAATTCCCACATGGCTTGCCATATTTTCAATCCATTTTCCAATCGGTAATTTTGAAAATCCGATTCTTTCAAAGATTGACAAATTGGAGCAAATAAATATACAAATAACTACAAATAGAAACTATTAAATACATCAATGAATTTTTGTAATTGTACATTTAGATACCGTCATTGTAGGAATAGAAAACAAATAATAAAATGGTGATGTGTGGAAGATGCCTTTTTCATAATCAGCATCAGCACATTCCTCTGCTGCATCTAACAAAATCCAATGTAAAGTATATAAAACTTTACTTTCAATCCCTCCTAACATTTGCAAATTGCCATCTTTCATCCTGCATAGAACATATTTGATATGTTATTAAAATATAAAATTATAAGAAGTTGATTCTTACCGATTAAATAATAAAGATGCAATACTATGCATTACATGTGGTAATGAGGCTTGTATTAATCTCCAACGAGGCAAAGTTTTCAAAGCTTCTCTTAAATCTTGTTTTAATCCATTTGAAATATTCTGAACTAGAACTTTTTCGAATAATTTGCATGCTTCTTTTAATTCATAATGACCAGGAGCATGTTGACAGAACTAATAATAATAAATAAATTGTAATACGCAATATTTATTTTTAATTCCAGGGAACTTACCATGCATGACGCCTCATGCAATTTTCCAAGTTTAGGCCGAACAAATGGTGCAACTTGTTTCCAAAGGAATATTTGAATCGGGATAGGAATAGCTTGGTCAGTAAGATTTTCTAAAGAAGTAATATGGTCATTTTCAACCGGCATGGTGAATGATTGAAGGGGAATATTTAGGTCATGAGTACATGTGCTCAGACGGCGCACTACTTGCAATCTGGAACTGCTAGCAGGATTTGGATACCGATCGATTTTCTCCTGGTCGCTTTCCTTGTGGATGGGAAGGATGAATTTGGATGCTGCGCGGTGAGTATTTATTGAAAATAATAAATAAGGATTTGGATCTTAAGCACAACATAATTTCAAGTCTGGGATGTAATGTACTTATTTGCATATGAATACTACAAAGGTTTTTCAAAGGAGATCATTAAAAATTGTATTAATAGTAACAGTCAGTAGTAATTGCAACGTTAATGGTACTTTCCACCCTTTAAACTTTTTAATTTCAGGATTTTAAATACTTGTTTAAAAGGTGATTAAATTCTCAATTTTTTGGTACTAGTATGAACCAAATAGATTATTATTCTTATAGACAATTTTTATATCATTTATGAAATTACTAACATTTGTTATTCTTTTTTCTGTTAGGTATACTAGCAATTGTCTAATCAATTCTGGTATTTGGATCATCATGGGGAAGAAAAGTAAGAAGAAAGAAGACTACATGATGGATTACCAACTGAATCTTTAAATTATCATTCAAATTGCTTCTATATAGTCAGAATTGTCAAAATTAGAATAGTTACAACTTTATTTATTTATATATTATTAGAAATGCTTGAAATTTGCATTGAGAATTACTAGAATGATATTTATAAATGACATAATTTTTTGAGCAATTTAATTTAATATTTCCTACAGGTAGTTGGTAAAATTATATATTCTCAATGCAATTTCAATCATTCATCAAATAATATCAGATGATAGGTAATTGTAAGTTACATATGGTAATTGTAGATTTAAAATATTTAGTAATTACAATTAGGAAAGTTTAAGAAGGAGAACTGTGTAAAACTGTTAGCTGCATTAGTAACATTCATATAATGTTAGGGATCAATGAAATTTGCATTGAGAATATAATTAGAATTATATTTACTTAGCATATTATTGTTCAAGCAAATATAAATTAATTTAGTCCCCATATAATTTTAAAAAATATCAATTTGCAACAAAAGGTAAAACCATAGCAAAATATTATGTTTTCAATGCAATTTCAAACATTTTTGAATAAAATAAGTAATTTTAAGTCACTTACCTTAGATTTATTGGTAATATCATGTTTAAAATTTTGAAAACAGTTTATTAATTTCTTGTTATGAAATTTTCCTTTAATTTTACTTTGCAATAGTATTAATATTCATATATTGTTGTAAAGGATTGAAAATTTCAAAGAGAATACAATACGTTAAAGTAATTGCAATTCTAACTTTAAATACAATGTAAAATTGCATTTAGTTAGTTAGAAATTCATAACTCATTAATACTTTGCAAAAATATGTAAAATTATTTCATTAAGTAATAATCTCTTTGAAATAGAACACGTAATACTGTCATTTAAATTGTAATTTTTGTTAATGTGCCCTTTATAGGCTTTAGGTTGAGGGTTGTTATATAGATAAATAGTATTCAATAGGGTAACAATTAGAACAGAAATGATAGTTTGTAATAACAATATTAGATAGAATAGGTTTTCTTAATGAGAAGTGTTGAAATATGTTTGTATAATATTGATTAACAAATTAGGACAATTACATTGTCAGCAAAGTAAAATTAACAAGGAATAGACTGGAACTAATTATTAGAAAATAGAATGTAAAAATAAGCGTAAAACAAATTACATATGTAACATATAATTGTATATTCAATAGTTGTATACAAGAAATAACATTAATATTGTTATAAATAATGTAATATATATGAAAAGAATAAAAGTAAGTTGGGAATATAAT
>JASKGN010010989.1:0-22901 GCA_030556245.1 Falagria sp. GC000072 | reverse complement strand
TAGATAACTGAAGCTAAACCGAATATTAAAAATACAAAATTTATTTAATCACGCTTAAATTACTCTGGTTAAATTAATCGTGATTAGACTAACCGAGCATTGAAAAACCGGCCCTATGTATTAGTAATAATTACTTATAATTTTCTTTTTAGGTAACCTAAGCAGAAGCATTAAAGCACAAATGGAAACGAAATAGTATGAATTAAACAAATAGAAATATCATTAGGACAAGAGAAATGAAGGCATGCTTATAGACATGATCCCATTTATTAAATTACTAAAATTTGTTTTTCTTTTTTCTATTAGGAAAACTAGTCATTGTCTAATCTGGTTGATGTTCTTTGGGAATTACAGGAGGGACGGGAGGAACAAGTAAGATGAGAATATTAAGAAGAAAGACGACTATGCAATTGAAGCTTAATAAACCGGAGGCAATAACAAATGCCACATTAATTTTTATTGTTTACTATTAGGTAAATAAATTAGGAACAATTTTTATTAAATTTTATTTAAAATTAACTCATTTTGATGTTAAAAAAAAATAAAAACTACAAAAAAATTTATTTGTGAAGAAAGGTTACGAATCTTGTGTTTTTAATTTAAAAAGATCTTCACGGAACTCAATCATGTCAAGATTATAAACGAGGCAAGTCTTAGTTCAAATTGTTAACAGTGACAACAATTGTCTCAACTGGAAATATATTGAGTATGGATTATAAAGTAGGAACAAATGTTAAATATAAATGTTAAATTCAGGTTTGAAATTTTAATTTGAAATGCAAATTCAAAATTAATTTATCAGGTCAGAACATATAGGAAGTAATCTATTCTCAAAAAGTATTTAATTATTTGCATTTTAAGTTAAATATTTTTAAGTAGCTTATTGCAACAGTGCTATGCACGTGAATGATCACTTCAAGTAGTTAAAATTACAAATAAAACAATTTTTTTTTCTAGTGTAAAGTCGTGTATCACAAATTTTTCTTCAATTTATTACCAACGTCTTAATTACATATTCATTGGGAATAGATTATAGAATAGGAGCTAATGTTAAAGACAGAACATTATGAAAATTCAAATTCAAATTTTAACTTAAGTAAGAAGAGCATTTTAGAAAATGTGCTACTTTAAATAGTATATACTTTATAAGTAGCACATTTTTAATAGTTGAAAAATTCGAAGCGAACTAAAAGTGTAATTATGAAAATATTCATGTAATAGTGAAGAAATAACAAAAATAATAAAAATTTATGGCAAAATAAAAATATTCTAAGTTCCAATTTAATTTTCAAAACGGACGAGCATGTAGAAGTTCCAACTTTGTAATATCAACAAGTTTCCTGATGCTGTGGTTGTGTGCACGACTCTCAACATGAGGGTCGTGCGATCGATTGCAATGTGCTACGAAAATAAAATTATTTAATTTTTCTTCAATAAAATTCAATAAGGTGTCGTTTTAATATTAATTTAAATTATTTTTGTGAAGATATGCAATTTCGTCGTTGATGTCGCCACCGCTCGAGTCTTTGAGCTAAAAATTTCCAGTGGAGACGCCAAGGCCGGGAGCTAGCAGCACACCAACACCCAAAGACAATCTTAAAAATGTGGAGAATTTCCTATCTGTTATTTCATGTTATTACTGAAAATTCCATGAAGTATTTTTGCTGTTAAATGACGTGTTCATTCTTCAATTAAATGACTACTGCATTAATACATCTTACTATCACTTAATTATTGCTTCTCGAATAGGCCCCTTGTTAACTTTACCATTACCAATGTCTTCAGTTCATTGTACTTAACAATTACATCTTCATGAATAAAAAGTTGTAGCAATCCAGGTGATGACTTAAAAGCGCTTGCACCACCTGAAAATATGAGTAAAAAATTCTAATAAATCTACTATATGAATAGCAATAAAACTTGCATGCAAATTATAAACCTAACCGATTTAGATTCGCAATAATTAAGTTAAAACTGAATCATGCAAATTAGTAAATTGAACCTGTGATATCATTGTTTATTTTAACTTGGCATTTTCCTGTACCAAAAGTCCATATAAAAAAAATTTCATAAAATTAATCATTTTTTTATTATATATAGTAGTTTTTTATGCAAAATGAGCGACAATACGAATGCAATTTTCATTCACAAGTATACGAAAACTTTTACAGTTGGCAGCGATGTACAAAATTTTTAATCCCGCGGTGAAACTCGCAGACAAAAAATGGATGGCACACTAGGTACTAACTGTGCCTAAATTTCAAAAATTCATATCTCTGATAGTTTCAGTGGTAGAAAAAATCTAATTTCATATCAGGAATCAGGGGGTAGAAATCTATGAGATCCCCTACCCATAGAATATATCGATAATAATAAGGCACACCAAAATGAAAATCACCGCAAATTTTGAATATTCATATCTCTCAAACTAAAAGGGGTAGATAAAATTTAATTTTATATTTGGAATCAGGAGATCATATTCTATAAAATACACTACACAATACATATTTATCTGCAAAAATATGCAACATTTTCGTTTTTCACCCCTATTTTCTACCCTTAGGAAGGTCGTAGAGCTATCATGTTACCACTCATTTTAAAGAGCTTTCCGAGTTCCTTTTAATAATATCGGTTAATAAGTTTAGAAGTTATGGACGAAAAAAGAAATTGAAATCACTTAAGCTCAAAGTGAACAGTCTAGCTTAAGTAGTAAACGAGTTATCACTAGAAACGTCAATTCCCAAAGTTAAGGGTAGTTTAAAATTAAAATTATTATTTTAATTATTTGTTGGAATTCTTTATCATCTGATCCAAAAATCTACTAAATCACTTAATTAGTATAACGAAATAAGTTGTTCAAGTAACTCTAATGTTGAGCTAAATTTTAGACATAATTTTTTAACGTCTTAAAATTGAAAACCAAACCAATATATTTAGCGCCAGCTGAAACATTCAAGAATGCTGCGTTCCGTTATTTTTTATTTACTTTTTAGTGAACAGAAACTAAAATAAAATTTCACTGACTTTTGTGCATGTGCAGAAACTTTTAATTTACTGATGATTAAATTACATAGAAAAAAGCTAATTTAGTATTTATTTGTGATAATATCAATTTCAAATTTAATTTATTGTCATTGTTGAGAACATTTCTTATTACTATAATATTTTTTTATAATTTATCTAGTAAGATCCAGCGATAACTGGAATAAAATGTACTTATACGAAATACTTTTATTTAAAAATTATTTTCCCTTAAGTATTATACTGTAGCATTGTGTAAAAATAGCACGTGCTCCAATATTTATATTTAACACTGTGATACTTTCCTACATAATTTATAGAACTAGTAAATAGTTAATAGGGAACTGAGAAATTATTGGATTTACGTTAATTATAGTAATATCACACTACATAAACTATGTATATGTGTTATTTTTTTACTTTTGTAAATACTAAAAAATGTATGAAACTTGAATGTGAATATAAACTAATGCTCAATAATAATAAAGAACACAATCACTTGCAATTTAAAAATTACTAAAGTTGCCAACTAAATTTAACATGAAAAGAGTGACTTTAAATTCATCAAAAATGGTATTAACTCTAGGTAAAATTTTTGCAACTACGCCTTTTGATAAAACAGCAAATAAATTCTTACGTATAATATATCCTTTTGTAATTTTAATTATAAATATTGTGGCAATATCAATATCAATGATGGGTAGAATACGTCACTATAAAACCAGCGAAATTACATCTTTTGTTATGGCGTGTCTTTCAGATTTCGTATTAATCACATGCAGTTTAGTAATCATATGGATAAACTATTTTAAACGCAACAAACTACAAAAAATACATGATTACATTCAACAATTGGAAATTGAACAGAAATGTAATAAATCTGAAGAAAGTTCAAGTAATCTTCAAATGATTATATTTGGAACCATAATATGGATTCTTTTTATTGGTTCTCACTTATCATTGATTTTACCTATTAAACCATGGTATGCAAAATATTTTTTACTTAGAGAGTTTGCAAATTACCAGGTATTAGTGACAAGTATGGTATTGAAAACTTACGTTTATATTATCAAAGATAGATTTAAATTTATCAGTGAAATGCTATGTACATTTAAACCACCAATGTTTATAGTACTTGAACCTAAATCGAGTTTGAGAAAGGACAACTTTGATATAATTTCAAATCAGTATATAAAGTCGATAATTATATTAAGAAAATTCAACGACATTTTCGGTGTTTATTATGTATTTGAATATTTATACATTGTGATTTATTTCCTTGTTCCATTAAATCTGGTGGTTGTTTACGGTGGGGAGCAAATTTCAAATAAGCATCATTTAGAAGTAAACTTGATTCTTATTGCTGTAATTTGGTGTGCATTACCACTGGTGAGTAAATCAATTAATAAAAAAATAAATACATTACAGTTTTATAACTTATCCACTTACCTTCAAATACTGTTTGGTAATTGCATGAATTCTATGTGAATTTTGTTGATTTCTTTTAATTTGGGATGTAAATATTTTTATATACGCCTGTTGTGACAAGCAGCCAGAAAAAAGTATTCCAATATGTTGTATGTGACACTATACATTTCGCAAAATACGTTTAGTATAAGAATAAGTGGCAAAGCAATGAGAATAACAATCAATAATGCCATCATGTGTAAAAAGAAGAGACACCAGCTGATCAGTCCGCTTAGCAAATGGTAAATTACCAAACAGGGAGCCAATATTGAAGCTAAGCAACCAAAGATAAGCACACGAAGATGTATATTAACTGCCATTTCGTTTTCCATGATGTATAACATAATATAACGGCACATCCTGTATGTTTCTGCTCTTGTGTGTTGCATTTTTTCAAGCTGGTGCTCTTAGTGTAAAAATGGTGTAAAAGCGTTGACGTTTTATTTCATAATTATTTGCTTGATTGAATTTATATAATTGGTTATACTATAACTTTGTTGAAAGATCATGTATTATAATTGCTATAGAATCATAAACATTATGATTTACTATTTTACATTTAATAACGTCACTTGACGTATTTGATGTTTAACCTATTTGTGACGTCATTAGAATATCCTAATAAATGTAACTTTTTAATTTAAAATTTTATTTTTTCAGATGATTTTCCGCAATTTGTTTTTATCTGGAGAAAAAATCTCAATTGAAATAGAAAAAATCAATGCTAATTGTTATCAGGGTATGCTTTGGTTACCAGATAAATATCGAAATAATTTACGAGAATTAGCTATTGAGACAGCGCTTTTGAAACCGGTGCTTTCTGCAAATGGGTGGTTCGATATTAATTACAAAATGATAACACCTACTATTACTATGCTTATTTCATATCTTATAGTCCTCATACAATTTCACAAATAAATTTGCATATTATTTCAACGAGTGTAAGAAGAAACGATTTCAATTTGAATTTTGATAGGTGAAGTTTTAATATGAGTTGGTGTCCAAAGCACATTTATATTATAATGTAATACAAGATTAAAAAGCTTCATATCCCTCAGATATCACAAGCAAGAGTGTAACTCAATTGATGTTTTCTTCTATTTGCAATGAAAACATACTATATAAAAAAATGTGAGCATTTAAAATTTGTAATTTTAAAATATAAATGTTTATTTATAAGATATATAGATGTAATCATTTAACAATATTTCCCAAACTGAATAAAGTTCATTTTTATGTTTGATAACTTCAACGAGGGTACTTTAGGACATTAGAAACAAGTAATGTAAGCATTAGCCTATATGTCCTATATTAATGCAACCTTTGACCCTATTTTTATGCTCTTTTTCTCTTGCGTTTAAACGACTCCATTATCCTTTTCCAGAGCGATTCTGTGTTTGATTCGTTCCTTTTCATACTTTAGGTCGACTTATATTAGTCCATTTTCTGTGTTGCCATATATCGAAGTGCTAAACGTTATAACATAATAGCTATTTCTTCGTTGTTCAATTATCCTTATTAGTAACAAGTTTTCCTATTTTATTTTTACAAAAGTGAGTGCTCTTTGTGTCAGAAGGAATTATGTAATTTTGAAAATTCATAACTCACAATATAAATATAAAGATTTTGTTTTTAAGTTCTAAAACTTAAAAAAATTAATAAATCAGTTAAATACCATTCCAAATTTTTACGTATTACAAGAGGAATGAATTGAAAAAGTTGGATATTGACTCTTTTGAAGAGGACCAACTGAAATTGTAAGTTAATCGAATTAGGAATGAATCAATTGTTGGAGGTGTTGAAGCAAATAAAATTACAGTTGAAAGGAAGAAAGTAAAGAGAAGAAAAAAAGCTTTTGTCACACAAAAATCATAATAGCAAAGAGTTATATGTAGGAATTGGCGGAATGAATCAAAATTAAAAATTTTGGAATTGGAATTCCTGGTTGCAGTATTAAGAATTTGTTAACTTTTAACCAGTGTTGAATTATCTACACACGTGCGAAACTTTTAATATCCAGCTTTAAATAAACCAGAATTTATTAAAATTTGTTTCGTTTGTTGTTATATTTTTTATTGCTTTATTCTACTCTCTTAATACTTTCGGGAGTAATTTGAATTTGCACAGGTGGTACTGCATGTATTCATTATAGGTAATTTCGTAATTTCATTCCGTAAAAACTAAAAACGCAATAGTGTAATGTTTGTTTTTAAAGTTTAATTTCAAATGGGCATAACACGAATATAATTTAACTATGTGTACATTGACGTTGGCTTTTAATTGGATTTTTAAATAAAACTTGTCGAGCTTAATTTTACTGCTAATGAAATTTTTGTCAGACATGGTTAAAGTAATTATAATTGGAATAACATTATAATACTCAACTAAATAAAATATTTTTTTATTTTATTTTTATTGGTTTTTCGAAATATAAAAATATTATATAAAGAAGCTTGATATTTTGCTTTTATTTATTTGATTTTATATACGAAGAGGATTGTTTTTTTGCAGTTATAAAGTTTAGTTTTCTGTCAAATTTGTCAATAGGAAGTTTTAGTTTTAAGATGTAAAACTTTCCAGTTTCCAGTTTTTTTTCTATATATCCGTTGTATTCTGGGCGATCTTTACTGGCCAGCTGCACACAGCTCAACGCGGTCAGACGATTCTTTTTTGACTGCCAGACTTTGAATGTTTCAGTTGCCTTAAGGGCAAATTAAATTTAATCAGTGGATTGCTTAACCCGTGCCGAGGTAGAGGCGATATAGACTAACTAACCACAGAGCTAATTGCATTATAAGCAGTTTAGGGAATATCTAAATATACAAGGCTTTGATTTATTTATAATATTTAAGGACAACCCTGGGACAACTTTCTAAAGTAGAAAAATCCGGGGCAAAAACCTTCTAGACACGGCACTGTTAAATAAAATGAATGCTAATGGGGGAGTGTTAACTCTTAATAAAATTTGGACATTGAAGAGTTTAAGAAGTTTGAGTTGGAAACAACGTCCGGATATTATTCGCTTTCTCGCATGTGTTGTTACTTAGCTCAAGGTAAAACACGCAGTGGCATTAGTTGCACAAAAGCATCACAAGAAGAAAAGCCATTGTTGTCATCTAATGAATATAGATGTTTATTCTGGCCTCAAAGTTGCCCTAATATAAGGATGTATATACCTACCTCTATCTTTAGTATACATAATAATAATAATAATTCTAGGATACATTTAAAGATAAATATGTACATCATTTTATACCCTTTGATGAAACCATGTAAATGAATATAAATATGTACATACAATTATGGACCGGATTTTTAGGTTTTTACCTTCTTATCTAAGTAGTTACTTAATAAAGTCGGGCCATATTTATATTTTTTTTTTGTTCTTATGTAAAAAAAAAACCGGCTTGTAGATATAATGATTGAAGAATAGTACATTTGCAAGGAGCCACTGTTATTACCCGCGTAGGTTGCATTGTGATCCGAGCAGTAGACAAGGGGAGTAAAGAACCAAAATGGGTAATAGACACTCACCGAGTAGAATACGAAACATTATCTACGACCAATTCTATTGTCGGATATTACTATTTTTATATACTTATATATTATTAATATTTAAAAAATTATAAATATTAAGAGCGCTAAGCACTGTACGAACATATCTGGTCACCATCAGCTTTCGTAAATGTTCTTTTTTTTTATTACATAAAAGTTTGTATGGATATTTTTACATTGGTCGTAGATACATTTCTGAACTGTCCATTATTCTTCGAGTAAATTTATTTATTTATTATCTGAACAAAGAAATTGTTTCAAACATACAAAATGAAATTATCATAGTTGAATTCAGTTAGTAGAGTTCTAGGACGAGATTAATTAGTTTACAAGCGTTCAACATGAACACGAACATTTTCCTAGATGTCACTGTTTAGCTGGTTAGGCGCATATTCATTTGCTTCCTTCGTTGTGGCTTCACTTTGTCCTTTACGATTATAGTAGAGAACTATACTAGGCATGCAAGTAAATTATACGTACTTTACGAAGCTCTGCTTTCGCATTATTATTAGTTTCGTCGTGATATCGACAGAAGTCTTGTTCTAATTGGTAAACCGATATCGTTATTGACCAAAATTCGTCTAGTAATTAAGTAGAAATTTACACTTTATATTTCCAAGATATACTATTTAGTAATCATCTAAATATGAATCTGATATTGGATATTATGCTATAACATTTAATCTTCTTGATAAGTACTCCAACTTAATGAGAGTATAATTTTGTAATTTAGATACTTGTAGTTTGATTACAGATTGTTCACTTAATTGCAACGACAAATGCATGTTTTGATAATATTAATAATGAAAGATTAGCTTATACTGAAATCTATATATATATATATATATATATATAAATATTTTGCTGGCCTGGGTGTACTTTCAAATCTAGAAAAGTTCTGCACTGATTGATCTT
This sequence comes from Falagria sp. GC000072, assembly GCA_030556245.1. Classification (NCBI taxonomy): domain Eukaryota; kingdom Metazoa; phylum Arthropoda; class Insecta; order Coleoptera; family Staphylinidae; genus Falagria; species Falagria sp. GC000072. Next base: position 13,943 of record JASKGN010010989.1, on the reverse strand, counting down.
AAATTTTGGCACATTCTATATTGTGGGAAGGAGATAATTCTTTTTGCGCCAATGGTCAGCAGTGTACGAGCAGTCGCGCCATCTGTCGGCAGCGAGGTGTGCAATTGCGCTGACAGTGACAGATTGTCATAGTGACATTACGAGATTGTCTGACGTCACAATTTTCACATTGGCATTATGACGTAATTAGCATCAATAGCGAAGAAAATGAGGAAAAAGAGAGATGTTGAAATGGTAAAGCAAAGTGAAATTCGGATTGAACAAATCCGCAATAGAGATAAAAGGTAAAGATTGAACGAAAATGAATTAGAACATTAACAAATTTGTTCTTTACTCACCAAACAGGACAACCAACAATTTAGTATATCCATTGTCAGTACTGCTAGTACTTAAGAGAAATCTTATATAATTGAAAGATCTTATTAAAAGCGTGAAGAGTTGTTTTAATAGATTTGAACCCTAAGGATATTCATTTATGTACCCTCTAGAGAGAACTATATAGAAACAAAAGTGGAAACGAGTGTTGTTACATCTTTATTTCCTTTTTCTTAGAAAGTATCCAGAAAATAAATTGATGCTAAGCACGTGCTGAAATTTGAGATCCTAATTTCGTGTTATGTGCCGTAATCCAACTTGAGGTTTGGAAATTGTTTCGTGTAATAAAAAGATTGACGTTCGTCAATCATCCAGTGTGGTAAAATTTTAATTACAAATAACAAAAAATTGCATAAAACTATATAATTGCTTTTAAATTTGAATTACAAAATAACTATTGAGTTAATTACAATCTAGTAATAATAATTCGAGGTATTTCGCGCTGCAATAAACTTGAATTTCCCAAACGTTAAAAAGTAAAATAAATTTCTTTCTCCTTGTGTCCTATTCCTAGCCCAAAGGATATAAAATACAACAAAACAACAAGCATGTTGAATTATAGTACAAACGTTTCAGGAGCAAAAAATTGAGTGTTTGAAAACACTGAAAGTGAAAAATCATCCGAACGATATACATAATGTTGCTGTATTAGCAAAACAAATAAACTTTTATGACAGGGCAGTAAAGTTTCAATTGCTACTGTTTATGACTCAACCGAAGCGAAGCGCATTTAATAATTTAAGTAAAACTGTGTCAGGTGCGAATTAAAGAGAGCAGACCAGTTTTTAACAATAGGATGTGTTTTGTTTGTACTGCTTGTAGATATGAATATATCTGTCCTGAAATCGTATTCCCATTGAATGTTGTCGTTTAATCGAATTGAATATGTTTTCAACTGCTGGTGCTGTTGTAGATATATAAAATTTAAAAAGTCAACAGAACGTGATAAAATTACTTGACAGCTTTTTAACAATGCACAGTTTATATCTGAAACTAACCGAACTCTACAGTTTTAGTAACAAATTATATTCAACGGCTCCATTGAAATAAATTCGATTGAAGGTAATGTTTACTACTTATTAACATTCGCATTTTATTGATAGTATTGACACGGTCAAGAAACCAACCGCATCATCAGGAAAACAGAACATGCAAATTGTATCTATGCAAGGCAATCCTCGTAATAGAAAGGTTTTGAATTCAGTCAATATGCCAACATTCGAATTATTTGCACTGGAAATGCTAGACGCTATTCCTTTGCACCAGGACCGTTTCCAATTTTGATTCGACAGCAGTTAACCATGCATATAACTTACGACTGAAGATATTACATTTTGTTTCTATTATATTGATAAATTTGATTTATATTTGTTTTATTTAAATTCATTTAAATATTTATTGAATATTAGTATGTAGGTTTCAAAATCACTGATATATTTACAAAGACTATAATTATTATTTAATCATAAGTTTTGAAGAAAAATAATTTGATCCATAAAGTAATTTTCATAGTTATGTTTTATAAAATATGATGCAAGTTGAGTTCGTGAGCAGCAACTAAATGCGGTGTATTTACCTTAAATCGTGTGAATGCGCCGGTTCCACTTGTTAAATTATTTTAGATCTAAAATCAAGAAAAAGTCAGCGACATTAGAAAATGCTATTGCAAACTTTAAAACTCGTCTTCTTTGAATTGTAAAAACGAGTATAACTTTTTGGGACTATAAAGAAATCCTCAAATGTTATACGCCAATGTTTATATAATTCATTGGATTCTTATTCCGCATTTTATTTCAGTATAACTTGAATAAATTGATATTTATTCAAAAATATAATTATAAGTCAATAATTCAAAAAGAAAAATTTATGAAATATTATTTCTCATGTAACTTTCAGAACAATTCAATTTTGAAAGATAACAATTTGACTTTTATCTTCTGAACTACCAAATGCTCCTAATTCAAGAGGTAAATTAGAAGTTTTTGCTGCTCAGTTTAGCTTAGAATTAAACAATTCTTACCTTGAAAGAGACATGACTCTTGATTAGCAACCTTAGTCAAAATAAAATATAAAAGTGAAATAACCATTTACGTGTAGGTTGAATAAAAACTTTTCCAAATTCGGATTCTACATTTTGGAATTTTGTAAACAGTTGTACAGAAATAAATTGGTAGAGGTCAACATTCTGAAAATAACCGTCAAAAATGTATTTTTTGTCATACATTATTCCATGAAGACAAGAAATTCTTATTAAATAAAATTTTTTGAATAAATAATTTTTTATTTTAGATAATAGTTAGTAATAAATTTTATTAAAACTCTAATGTTACTAGATATTATTTAATTAGTAATTTTAGTGGTAAATAAATGTTTTTGTTTAATACAAAAAAATAATTAATTAACAAACTTTCCAACTAAAATTAAACTAACAAATCTGGTAGTTAGTCAATACATAGGTGAAAAAAGTACAACTAAATTATTACTAGAATTTGTCCTAATTACATTATAATTAATCAACAAACTCTTCGCCAAAACACTGAAACCTAGCAACTAAAACGAAGCAGACCATCGAAGTTACTTTGCATGAAAACAAAACGAATTTAGAAGCAGATAAAATATTCTATTTGACTAGATATGTAACAATATGTAACAATTCACTTTGATTGTATTTCCTAAAGTTTACTAACGATGTACAATAAGTACAATTTATATAAGTTAATAAGGATAATCACAGTTTAACATGCGAAATAAACAATGAAAGCAAAGCAAAGCAAGCTTCCATTTATTAAGTTTAATTCTTATTTATGAAGAGATATCTAAAGCAACTTCGCGTGTGCTTACCTATAAGCACTTCCTCTTTTATATAGCGCAAGTATTCATAATGTTTATGTACATCTGTTCACATAAAAACGATGTTATAATCATTATAATTGTACTGATAATAAAATAAACCTACAAATTAAATCGTATAGCTAAATATACGAGTGGCTAAAACTACCTCTATTTGGTTTGTTTTTATTTGCTGGTTGTTCCGGGGGTGTTGTTATCTTAGAAATTAATACAAGCGAATGTTGCCAAAGTATGACACAACAGCACATAGATCAGTTTTTACTGAAGCATTGTATAGAACAGTGATTCCCAAAGTGTGAGCCGCGCTGTTGTCATAGGGGAGCCGCGAAATATGGCAACTTTCTTGTGGCAACGCTGATGTCTGCAAACGCCCGCCATTTAAGAAAGGCCAAAAATTTAGAAAAAAATTTGATGTATTATAATCGGATGTATTGAGGGAGCCGCAAACCGAAAAAGATTGGGAACCTCTGGTATAGAACACAAACGGTAAACAAGAATGATTGAAATTTTCATGTTTACGAAATGTTCCAATTCCGTTAGTAGATATATTAGTAAGATATATTTTTGAGATACTCATATTTTATGATAATGCATATTTATTACAGTTGACATATTAAATTTTATGGATTTTTTGTTAATTTTGTGAAGAATTAATTTTTTTCCGGGGAAGGTGGAAGGAAGAGAAGGGTAATTTTACTTATTGAATATAAGATAAATTCTTATTTAGGTTTTGTGTTCAGCTGATAGTTTAATATGAATATCTTTCTTTGGAAAATCTTGATGTATTAATAAATAATAAAAAAATTGGAATCCAAATTTTCAAAAGTTTTCATTTAAATCCTTATAATAAAATAAAATTATATTTTGGTATCCACGGAGGTTATTTTCAAAATTCCTTTTTAGGATATTTGTATTCATATATATAATAAATTTCTTATTACAAATTAAAAATTATTACATTAATTTTTTTTTAAAACCAGAAATTAATATTTTTTTGCTCATTTAAATTTTGTTGAAACTAACAACATTATTATGTTTAATGACATTATTTGGTCACAATATTATACTACAAAAGTAGTGCAGTATTTTTATAACATTAAAAATATTAAAGTTTTTGTCTTCAAATTTTGTGACATTGCACAGGAAAATAACCCTCTGAATATATCAAAAAATAAATTTCTATGTACAAATTGAATGCCGCAAAGTTAATTGCTAAAGTATTGATACTAAAGTGTGGTATGTAGAAATAAATTTAATTTTTAATGCTTTTGGAACCAAAATTTTTTGAACTGTGCTTTTATAGATCTGCAAAGTAAAAACTGAATATTATTGTATGAGCAATTATTTAAAGTATAATATTAGTAATATGCATTAAAATTCATTAATAAATAAAAATAAAATAAAATCAACATTTTTGAACTTTATCCAATTTTATCATTTGTTATCTGTCCAAGTAGTTAACTGTTTTGTCTCCATTTCCTCGAAAATTCCTAGAATAACCTTCTCCACAGAATGTGAACTAAACTAAAGTAAGTGAATTTGCTACTCAGCAGACATCCTCCAATTTATCTAACCCATATCAAATGCCTTTTGTTTTTCGTTAGTTCTACAACAATTATTGAGCCAAAAAAGTTAGAAATCTGCATAGTTTTATAAATGGCTTTTGAATAATTTGAATTTGGGATTGTCCAAAGTTACAATTGTTCAATCCCTGAATACGTCTGCGAACACCAATACTTTTTGTTATTCTGAATGAGCATTAGTTGTTAACTCAGGCTTTATGAGAAATTGTTAGAATCTTGAATGAAACAGACGGTGAGAATGACATAAAGTTAAATTGTAAGTGTTGTGCAATTTCTTCTTCTCCATCTACTACTAAAACTAGTAGTAATATGGAGTAAACAGCAAAGGTCCAGTGGGAACAAGCCCAGTGAGATTTCGAAACCATTGGCTCAATTACAATGTCAGAATTGTTGAAATTCCCTAGTGAAGTTGTATTATTATTCAAAGGACGACTTAATTATTTTGTATCTATTAAAAGCCATATTCTAGAATTGTCTTAATTAACAGTTCCTAGAATTAAAATTCATTAGTATATCTAGAATTTATGAAGACATTTAATCTGCAACATAAACGTTGCTGTGTTACGCTTATCTGATACATAATAATTACAATTTTGTGGGTAATTAAAACATCTCGGGGTTGAAGGTAAGATAATGCTTAGTAATAAAACCACAAGGAAAACAAAACAAGGCGAATATCAAATTTTTCCTTAATCGTAATTTATTTAATAATCTAATCCTTCGGTTTGTTTCCTTCGAGACATTGTTTTATGAGAAAAATCAAAATAAAGTTTTTAATTTGAGTTGGTTTTTTTTTCAAGAGATAAGGTAACAGATAACGTCTTAATCATGTAATAAAAGAAAAAGACATTTTGCATTTTTTCTGTGCATCTTTCCATCCGGGAAACCTGAATTCTCAAGTATTACTATGCCGTCAACGTCGGTTGCAACAACAGGCTCGTCGGCCCCGACGGCGGCGTCGCATATTCGGAAGCTTCTCTTCTCTCGTCCACAGCGTCAAATACTCAGCACCGCCGTTTTGCCATCATTCGCTGTTCTCTCGTTCTTCTCAACGCCACGCAGTGTCATGTAAGTTAACGTTTACTCTTTTTCGAAAATTATTTCAAAAGTGAAGTGTTTTAAATTTCTTAAAACAATTTTTTAAAGAAAAATTAAAATCAAATAAAATTAAAATCAAAAATAATAAGTGACTTAAATGGCAATTAGGTATTATTAATTTTGTATTGAAAAGAAGCAAACAAGATCGAAGAGGGGAAGAAAAATGTTTGAGAAGAGGCGTAATTATCGCGAAAGAGAATTTTAATGAGTAATTGTTAATAAAGTACGCGACTTTAATGAACTTTGACGCTTCAATAGACGAACGATTTAACGTCACAGCTTGCATCAAAAGACGCGTGCTTGCTTGCTTGCTTTGCAATTTCATAGCTGCATTGAGTATCGACTTGATTATTTCGACTGATTGTGTATAATGGTACATGCAATCAAGGTGCTCATCAACCTGTGAAACTTTCAAACCAGCTGGAATTTCGATCAAACAGAAAAAAACTCCATTAATGTAAGTTTAATAATAATCTTATTTTATTATAATTATGATTAAAATCAAATGAATTTTAATATAGGGTTTATATAACTTACATATTCATTTTATGTTTACTTATGCTTGCAATCTGTTAATATTAATTAAAATTGAAATTTAAATTTGAATTTCTTAGCATACATGTTACAAAATTTATATGGTCAATTCCAAAAGTTTTGTCACATAATTATTTTATTTTAAAAAAATTACAAAAAATAAATAAATTAATCATTTGTTAATTTTAACAAAGAAAATTTAAAAAAATTTAAAACTTTTGGAACTGACCGTATATATACACAATAATCATAATTCCAAAAAGTTAATTAATTTGAATTCAAATAATAATAAATTATGTATTTACTAATTTAATTTAAAAATTTTCCATTCCATCTAAAAGTCAAGAAATAAAAAAATTATAGAAACATGCAATTCTTAAATATGTAGTAAGTTTTCCAATTCCAAAGTTTTCTTAACCATTCGTCAAAGAGTCGCAACATTTCATGCATTTCTTTAACATTCGCTCAGTTAAAGTATATAACACAGAAAAACCTATTCGGAGTTTCTCATTTCTTTTCTTTCCGGAATGAAACTAAGAACTTCCGTTTTGCATTTATAAAAGCCGTAAATTTATAAAATTTTTATTATTCCTGGTGAAACTAATAAATCCACAGCAATTGAAAAAAGGCAGAAGAGCTCTTTACACATAACTTTTTCAACGCCAAACATTTGTCGGTCTTGTATCTTCGCTTTTAACAAACGAATTTCATAATAATGTACTACATATCTTGGCTGTACTCTTTTCATCTTTTCGCGAATATGTAGTACAAATACTTGAAAAATTTATCAACACATGAACCAGCAGGAAAACGCGAATTAGACGTTAAAAGAAAATACGGAAATCGTAAATCTAATTCCTTTTTCACAGCTGCTTATTTCCAAGCTTACTATTTCCTTTTATACTTTACAAAATCAAATCGAAACCAACCCCATGCTATTGCTTTGGCACAGAACTTCAAGGGCGAGTTAGATATTAGTACGTCAGTAAAACGAGACAAAGAATGCCTACGACATATATATACAACTTGTTCGTAATATGAATAAACAACAAAGAATTCTTTCACGTCTTGTCACTATTGCAGCAACAAGTACAAAGGCGTAATAATAAATGGCTTGTTTTTGAAGATTTGCAATTTTTAATAAACATAAAAATTAATAAATAAACTACTGTCCTCTAGAGTCCACAATGATTTAATAAATTAACGCAGTGGGTTTAAGCTCTCAAAAAATTTAAAGAAAATTTAAATAAATATATATTTTTTAATGTTTATTCCAGTATAAATTCCAATATAGATACCGTTATCGTCATATAGATTTTATAGGAAAAACGCAATATTTGTACATGGACGATATCCATTCGAAATGCGTGTTCAATATTAGAGTACGTCCTCGTTCAGCTAGCACTCTTGTGGTGGTAAAGGTTCAACTTGCGTTCAGTTTGCTCGATATATTGTTTTATTTAGTTTAGTGTGATTCAGTCGGTTTCTATACAAGTTTACTCTAGTTTCGTTGGCCAAGCCGTTAGCTAACACCTTTGTAAACGTGCTAAGGGTCTCTTTAGGAAATCTCACTTATTTGTGTAGTCATCTTATTGCAAATGTGGCTTGTGTTCAATAAGAGACTCTGAATTGAACTAACTCCGTTAAGTTGTTCAAACGATTTTATTATTAATTAATTGCTTTAATTGCTATAATTGTTCTTTCTAATTTATAGGTTTTATTTTTGGAATCATTTAGATACGGTATGAATATTGATAATTATACCAGCATATAGAATGTAGAAAGCTTATTTTCTATATGAATATGAAAATTATAATAATAGGTTTTGTTATTCGGACTAGTTTGACTAAACTGATGTAATAATCAATAAATTTAATTATAGGAATATTAAAATATCTGAAACTCTTTTGAGATTATTATGGTGAAGTTACTGATATTAGAGCGGCTCGGCTATAGTATTCTAACAAGTTACGCCAAAAGTAAAAAAAGTACAATATTTATATTCGCGCAGTTGCTGAAATTGAAGGAATTGTAACATAAAATTTACCTACAATTCCTGATTATTTCATTTTATTATTGTGGAAACAGAAAATTAATAAATGGAAGTTAGTTTCACAATCAGTTATATAATTAACTGGTGAATGTCATGCAGGTCACCTTCTAAATTTTTGACTTTTGACAATTTTTTCATGTTGCCAAATTGCTCATGACGCGCCAAATTTTTACATATTTATGATTTTACAGCAAGCTTAAAGACAATATCTTGTTAACTTTTACACTAGTTATTGTTAATAATTAGTATTTTATAGATGAATAAACGAGGGTGGAAATAGTATGAAATCAATAGGAACATTATTATGTGTTGTAGAGGCAGTTTGGCAACATAAAAAAATTGTCAAAAGTCAAAAATTTACATGGTGACCTGCATGACATTCATCCATTAAATGGCTTAATTTTAACAGGTAATTGTTGTTTATAAAAATAAAAATTTTGGTGAAACCATTCCCAATTATTCACTTTTATATTTCAAATTATATTTATATCGCTTCAATAATGAAAACCGAAGGTTCAATTTAAGCAACCGATTGCCTAAAATGAACTAATTCCTCTTATTACTTCTAACTTTTTCTAGCTCGTTTAATTTCTTTTTTCAGTAAGCACCAAAATTAAATATAAACTTTCTTCCATTGTTTTTTATTCTCTTTTCACGTTATGCGTTATGCATTATCAACTACTCTCTTTTATATTAGAACCCATATAATTTGAGATGTAAAACATAAAATAATTTATACTCTCAAAATAATAAAATACATTCAAAGAAACCATGTTAAGAAAACGCCATAACTTTAGTTTCTAATTTACTTATTTATTTCTAATTTACTTATTGCCGAAACGAAATAACTTCTTTTATCTTCTCATATTTATTTCATACTTTTATGAATAAAGAAATTAATTGACTTAATAACATCATTGATTAGTCAGAAGCGGAAACAGTAACGGCAACGACTTCCGTATTCGAAATGTTTCAGAATGCATTAACACAAAAAAATAAATTAATTCCTGAAATTACAAACGCGCGTTCAAAGTTCACGGTATCTATTAAAAAATACAAGAAAGTAATGAAAAAGAGCACATTTCCCGTTACTCGTCGACTTTAGTCAACGCTTCTGTCGCTCTTTTGAAATTTGCATACTCATGTCTGAATCTAATAAAATAGCGAAATAAGGATTATCCTTTAAATAGTTTTAAACATTGAACTCAAGAATAATTTAATGGATTATACTGGAAGTTTTTAAGCTATATTGAAAGTTACCAACGTTCAATCTTTAAATACTTATTATATATTTATTATTATTTAAATCGTTTAAAGAATTTAAAATAACGATTCATTCTGGATGATAAAGTAATAAAAATTTTAAAAATTGGTAAAATTTGTAGACATTTCTAAATTATAGTCAGATTGGATCGTGTGAATGCGCCGGTCTTAATTACTTGTGAAACTTGACTTGAGGCAGAGAGTTGTTTCAAAAAAATGCCTTTGACTTTCATATAACCTTTGCGATATAAATGTGTACATATCCGTTTAGAAAGAACTGAGAAATAAATCTAATAAGTATTTCAATATATTTTAAATCAGCAATCTCATGCACATTTATATCTCAAAGGTTATATGCAAGTTATTGTGCTTCATCGATACTACAAAAAATAAAAATTGCATTACAGTGTATTAGAAAGTTACTCTGATTTAAATATAATTTATAATATGATCTAGCTATATTTTGTATATTGTATGAACATATCTGTACGCGGGCCAGTTACTATGACGTAATGATGACGTGAAACCAGTGTGCAGCCGTCATGACTATATACCTATTGGCAGTACGTTGAAAAAAAAATTTTCTTGATGCACCAACGCGCGCCTGGTACTGCTAGTAAAAAAGTTAACTACTCTGACAAATTTAATAACTACATATAACCATATAACTAAATTTATTATTATTAGATAATAACCATAATTTAATTTACAAATGATTTATTATACATTAATAAAAAGAAGACATTAATTAACTCACCACATACTGTAATACGTAACAAATTGTTCCCGAGAACATAACTCTGATTCATATTGCATTGAAACCATTCAACTTGCAACGCATTGGCGTTAATAATTCCTGTGAATTACTATAACTCAACTTATAATGAAACATTGTTATAATGTAATATTACATCTTTAATTTACATGCTATTATAATTGCAATTTATCATATTCATGTTTAGCACTTTGTTTTCCCTCAGAGTTGCACTTAGTTCTTGTTGCCAACTCACTTCATCCACCTACTCTTTTCATCCCCATTTGTGGTGACATAAAATATAACGATTGTTCCATGAAACTAATGACTGTAATAATTGTAATAAAGTTTCATGCTTTAGTCATACCACATCTCAGTTTTGCAAATACACAATTTTATATGGCGTACGTATTACTAAATATATTTTATTATTACTAAAACTACGAATTATGGCAATTTTAAATGTTTTTAGTTAGAATCAAAAATTAGCATGTATAGTATGAAATCAAGCCTTTCAGATTTCACAATACATTCAGTTTATTAGCTTTTAGTAGAGAGTGCTAATATACGTTCGTTCAGTTATGGCGTTATTAATATTCGTAGAGTATGTTGCCACAAACACAAATGCATCGACACCACTTGCCAGAGTAAATGTGCTTGCAACAAACTATTCAACGAAGAATCTACAGTTTTCGCACTAGTTCAGCAAGTATTTGACGAGCGGCAATTTACACATTTGTGTCGCCATGTTTTAATTCTTTCTATGGATTGACGTCAATAAAACTTTTCTTCTGATTTTATAGTCAATCCTGTTTTGAGCAATTACGATGGCCAAGTGCAAATAAAACGAGCACGCCTGTTTATTTCTCTAAATCCTTTCTTTGTATTCGAGAACTAGTCCCGCCAGTTTCTTTCTTTATTTGAGATGAAGTAAAGGTGTGTGTATTGACAACATTGTATGAACGAATGTGAGTAACGAGAATAAAGGATAAGGATAAAAAAGATGTCCTAAATTCCGACAAAGTGTCTATTGTGCATTGTCCACTCACATTGTCCATCAGTAAATGCATGATCTGATCGGTTCAAGTACCAATTTGGCTGGTTTATTGTCGTAACGTTTTAATTAAAATCTACAATTTCAATTGTAATTAATATATGTACTTGTAGATTTCATTTGGCAAATAGTGTCGTCAACCCGTTCAAAATAAATTTGAGTGTTGTGTAAAGTGTTGCATGTTTTCTGAAGTTTCCTTAATTAATCAATTTCTCTTCAAAAAACAAAAACGAAACTTTTCATTATTTAACATTTCATGCCTGTTTAAAATTTCATGCATGTTATATAACTTTAATACTATAAAAATAATTCAATTTAAAAAGAAAACCAAAGGGAAAACAAACAATAAAAGGCGATGACAGGTGCAAGAAAGAACTATAAGAAGAAATAAAGGATTCGTATCAAGATCGTAGGTGAAGTAAACGGATGACAGTATCTATGTCAGCGTTGATTTAATGTTGGCAAGTTAAAGAGATTTTGACGCTGTGGAATTTCAAGTGCACCACCATAAAATAGGATTTGTGGTGGCTGTAGAAGCAGTATACTAAAGTGTATTAAATGGTTGGAGTTATATGGATTGAAGAACAGGATTAGACGAGGATTGTGCATCTTTACAACTCGAAATAAGTTTGTTTCGAACACACCTAAATGCTTTGGAACTTTGCGAGTTAATCGAAATTAAATCTCATAGTGCCAGTTGTGTGTCTTGCAACTAAGTTGTTAATGAGAAAATAGGTTGCACCACGTATTTTGAATTTCTAATAGTGCTGAAGTTATTAATTGGTGGTGGATGTGCTTGATGAAAACATATTTTTGTTTTCGCAAAAGGAATGAGTTAATGGGGATGATTGCTGAAAAGACGGGCGAATTTTAACTGTTTAACGATTCAGACATTCAGTGATTGGTTTCATTCAATGATTGACAATTAAATGAATGCACTTGGCACTAGTGCCATTAAGAAAATGGAGCATCGTTAAAATAAATTAAGAAAATTTTTAACTTGGTATAATGTGCACTTTGTATGAATTTTTTTCATTCTTCAAATGTAAAAAAGGAAAAATTTAATAGGTAAAAATTTTTGTTAAGAAAACTTTCTTAAAATTGTCTTTAATAAATTCTATCCAAGAAAACAGACGAAAAAAAATACTCATTTCTTAAAATTAAGGCAGGGTAAAATCACCAATATTGAACTGCTTTCTTGATTGAACCACACATGAATCTGTTTAAATTTGCAAATAAAACTAATTAAATTACATTGATTTCTTTTACTTAACCCAATTTTAACTAGAAGCTAATATTAGAAAGTTACAACATAAGAAATAAGTATACTAATCCCAGAAATCAAAAAAGTTTAACTCGTAATCTCTCATGCATCACTCACTTGAAAGGAAATGTTCAAGAGAGTAGACTAGTAAGAATATCATTTAATTAAAACTTTGCTGGGAAGTATAACATTAGTTGGTAAACTGAATCGAATTAATCTCAATTAAATCAAATCAAAACGTGAGCAATGTGTATGAATAGATAATACGAAATAATTCACTGCAATTTAATAATGTCAATTCCATATATGTAACTATGATTGCATAAAACTGAAAATAGAATGCTCCCATCATGATAATACCATAATAACAAAATAATAGCAACTAGCCACAGCTTGAAAACTATAACCAGATTAGTGTAGGTGAATGCGTATCTATCGATGGCTTTGTTCCTTACACTTGCAGCTCCACAGATTTGCAAATCTACATTGACGCGAGAGAATATATTCCTAAACCGCGACTTGTCGCTGGAATTACAACGACGCCATGCCAATGTTGTATTGACAATGCACAACGCTTGGCATGCTGTACATTACATCGGTTTGTATGCATCAATGGCTACTAATAATAATATCACGTTTATGTTGCCTGCTCTCGTTGATATTACGTTATAGCGAACTAAGCAGACATTGTTTCATGCACCCTTATATTGTTTAATTTGAATCTATCACGCAGGTGCAATTATAACATATTCCTCTGATCTTGTCTCGGTTTGCCTTTGCTTTATTTTGCTTTGTTGTATATAGGGATACTACAAACCTATGGGTTTCGTTTTGGTACCATTGGAATTATTATACAGTAGAACTCCAATTATCCTAACTCCGACTATCCGAATCTCCAATTATCCGAATCGCCTTTAGAATGTTAGAAAAAAAAATTGCATAGGTCATAAACATACTGCAATTTTCAAAAATAATAATGCTACTGTGACGGTACTTTTTTTACAAAAGAAAAAGTGTTGTGTTATCAGTAGTATTATTATTTTTGAAAATTGCAGTATGTTTATGACCTATGCAATTTTTTTTTCTAACATTCTAAAGGCGATTCGGATAATTGG
>JASKGN010010985.1:0-13974 GCA_030556245.1 Falagria sp. GC000072 | reverse complement strand
TGTAAGAGCAGTTTTACAACTATTTTACGTCCTGTTTTGGTAGCAATATGCAGCGGCGTTAAATCACCATTTGTGCTAGCATTAATATCAGCACCTTTATTCAAGAGTAATTTCACAGCTTCTTCATTACCTAGTTCAGAAGCAAAATGCAGTGGTGTATAACCTTTTTTCCATGTTGAAGTACACATACAATTAACATAAGCTCCATATTTTAAAAGTTGCTCAACAATTTGTAAACATCCTATCTCAGCTGCAACATGAAGTGGACTTGTACCATCACTGTCTCTGGCATTAACATCAGCTCGATTCTTTAAAAGAAATTCAATAACTTCAATTTTCTTATCTTCAATTGCATTGTGAAGTGGAGTTCTACCAGATTGATTTTTAGCATTAATATTACCACCTTTGTCTAGAATCATCTTAACAATTTCTATGTCACCATTTACAACAGCAAAATGAAGAGGAGTATTAGAAGGAAAATTGTTATTTTTCTTGTTAACTTTAGAACCGCGTGTTAAAAGTAGCTTAGCAACTGCTGTATGTTTATTCTTAAGAGCATCACAAAGTAAAACATATCCTCCTGACCACGCTCGTGAGTAAAACAGACCAAAAGAATTGATTAACTCCCTTGCTCTTTCTAGTCTTCCTTCACGAACTGCACAAATTAAACTGTAGTTTACATCCTGATTACGTAGCATATTGACTTGCCCGCCAGATTACCTAAAACATTTTCCTTATATTACTATAATCATAAATAGATGATACATTATCCACAGTATATAATATAAGTCAAACCAGTTTTAACATAACATTTTTACTATCTTGCAATGTTTTAGTTTCTGTAATAAATTCAGGTGTTTACCTACACTCCTTTAATGCAATAAATATGTCTAATAGAATCAAATGGTAAACTTGTGCTGTGATGCTGAGTGTAAAGTAGCCCATGTACCAAAAACTTGTACTATTTTCTACAATCTACTTTCCCTTAATTTGACTCCATGGCTTGCTGAAACTCAAATATGGTAACTGATTGTATAATCGAGGTATAGTCTAATAGTTTATACTACACTTACATTAAAAGATTTAAGAATTAATCGATATTAAAATGAAATTTAATACAGGTCAACTTCGATAAGTCGACCTTCGATAAGTCGAATTTTCGATAACTCGAACTAAATAGCTTGGCATTAGATGATTAGCGCCAGGTTTTCTTGTGGGAATCCCGTAACTGCATATATTTTTGAAATGGGAATCCCAGACATTCTTTGGCAACAACGCAAAGCCAAACGCACTCTGCAGCTCTGCAGTTTCAAACACGTTTATGCAACGTTTATGCGAGGTTGTGTGGCGTTCACAGTGCTTCTTAAATCGAATTTTATTTTCTTTTGCTAAAAATACTCGCGCTATGTAGGCAACAGAATTTGCCTATATCTGGCAGATGTGGGCAGATGGCACGGTTTGTTTGCCCTTGCCCACCTTTGCCCCGTTTGCCCACCACAAGTATTTAACCTCACTTTTCAACAGCTGATTGACGTGTTTTTGCTTCAGATAATTCAAGATAACAAATAATGTGTAAATGTTGTACAATGTGTATTTTAGATATAATACTAGATAAAACAGGCAATACCTAAAAAGTGAGCTAAAAAGATGCTTCATAAGGATGGTTACTATTTATTATCAAAACCAGTAAATGGAGAATTAAAATCTGGCTTTTCTATAAATTTTAAACGTTTTACATTATTAACTTGCAGTTTACCTTTATCTGCATTTTTGTTTTGCATTGTTTATTCTTTAATTTATAACTTCAAAAGTTCTACAGCAACATCATGTGGTGCTTACAATATTTTACCATCAATATCTGCAGCAATTGGAGGATATTCCCCTCAAAAACAAGTTTGGCAAGCTGTAATATCAATTGACTTTTTTCCAAGGTACATGCATATGAATATATTTTGGAATTTGTTTATATTTATTATTTTTCTTGCAGAATAATACTTATATTGGTGTACCTGAAATATAATGTGGATTTAGATTCTAAACGAAGTAATCTATTTATTTATATTCTTGGCATATTGAATGTTATTGAGAATTTTGCACTTTTAATATTAACATATTATGATTCAACACATTATTACCGTGAGTATAAGAAGTATAGAAGTTCATTTTTAACTAAAATAATAATTAAATTTTAGCTACACATAAATTTGGTTTTGTTTCATTTCTAATAATATCGCAGTTACATATGATGTTATTAATATGCCAACAATTTCGGATTCCTGTAAGTTATGGATTAAAAATGAAGATTCTATTGACTATAATAAATATTGCTAGTATAATTCTAGCTACTTATTATTTCATAGACCATAATGTTTCTTGTGAAGACTTTGGTAATTATTATTTTGCTTATTTTACAATTTAAAGTCATAAAGTAATCTTATAATGCTTTTAGCTTATACAAAGTTTGCCCTTTTGGAGTACATTGTTGTATTATCTAATATTGCATTCCATTATACCATTGTTTATGATTTTCCAAATCATGACTTAATTATTTCCAAACAAGAGTTGATAAAGTTAGAAGCAAATATTTACAAAAGGATTCCCATTTCATATGCGTAGGATTTACAATTCATTTCCACTGCGCTAGTTTTATATTAATGAACAAGAATTTACCTAATATTTTATTTCAGGAGAAAACTAAAGTAATTTATAAGAAGTATTAAATTTATGCAGAGTTGTCAGGAATTATTGTGTTCAAGAATCAAAATATTCTACTAATGGCTAACAATGTTTCTATGCTGTGATGATAAATGTAGTTTCAATGTATTTTTGTACAATTTAATGTGAATATATGAATAAATTAAATTCATTTCATTAATTTATAGTTTAAAATGTAATATTTTAATTTGTTTTGATATTCTTTTGTTTTGAAGATGTAACATAGGCAACCAATATTACATATTCCTGCTGAGGTAACCAAAATATAACCCTGCATTAGTTTACAACGCCAGCAAAAATGGCAAAAACTCTAAAAATGAATCTCAGCAATTATAGTTGATAATTGTTTAACATTTCGAATATGTTTATACGAAACTCTTATAAAATAAAGTTAAGTACTCAGCATGCTCTTGCAAGCAGCCAAATACAAGAGACTTCACGACGAAGAAGAGGAGAAAAATGCCTTGGCTCGATTTAGTTTCAAACGATACGCTCTTTGTACAAGTAGTTTTCCTCTCTTGGCCTTTACTTTTTGTATTACCTATTCGCTTATAAGTGACTTTAAGAGCTCAACTTCGACGGCTTGTGGAGCTTACAATATTCTGCCGTCCATTTCAGCTGCAATTGGTGGCTATTCACCACAGAAAGAAGTATGGAAATTTGCCATTACAGTGACTTTTTTACCTAGGTAAACGATATCTTTTTTAAATATAAAAATCATCTTAAAATTATATTTTGCAGGATCTTTCTAATTAGAGATTATACACAATACTTTCTGGATGTGTGCCAACAGAAACACTACTTTCTTATACTCGTATTAGCTATACTAAATTTTATTGAAAATTGTGCCTTGATGTCTTTGTCATTTTATGATTCAACTACTAATTATGGTAAGTTGTTAATATTCATTGGATTAATAAAAGTCTCCATGGCATTTTGTTCATTGTTTTAGAAATGCACAAGAAATCATTTGTTGCGTTTATTCTTACTTCAGAGATATATATGATGCTTTTAATATATTTGAAATCTTGTTATAAATTAAGTGGTAGTGAGCGTTATGGATTGAAACTTAAAAAGTTTCTTGCAATGGTTAATATTGGTTGTATACTTCTCGCTATGTATTATTTTGTTGAGCATAATATATACTGCAAAGATTATAGTAAGTATATCTATAATTTTTATTACCTTTAAGAATTTTATAAGTTACTAACAAGATGAATAATATTTTAATTGAAATCGATTTATATAGCTAAAGATACCCTGTGTAAGTAAATAAGATTGTCAAATATTTTTCAGCCTACTCGAAATTCTCATTTTGCGAATATGTTGTTGTATTTAGTAATATTGCATATCATACAACAGTAATTTATGACTTTCCACGGGGAAATATAATTTTATCATCAAGAGAACTAATAAAATTGGAAAGACCTCGAATCAAAAGTAAACAACCTCTCATAATGGAAGCTTAAAATGATTTTTAATATAGTTACATCATAATTAATGCACCTGATGCTTATTTGCAATTAATCAAGATAAATTTAGTTGCGATTATTATTATTTCTCAAGAATTTTACGAAAGTTACAATGTTTTGCGCACATTTATTAATTTATTATATACATGGAAGAGCTGTGAGTCAATTTTACAAAAATATTTTTACATATATTATATAAATGATACTCTTAGAGTAATTTATAATACACAAGATATTACAGGTAAAAAAATAAAGCATAGAAGTATTACTTTATTGTTAAAAATTTTTGTGATTGTTAAATGTGCTGTTATCCAAAAATATCTGTTGCCAAAATTCTATAAATATGATTATAAAATAAATTCTAAAATTCTCTATTAAATTCTTTGTTATTACGTATATTTTTAGAAAATTTTAACTAAGAAATAATTTGTAACAAAAATTATTTAAAGAAAACAAAAAATTTAAAACCTTGTAGAGATTGGGGATATTTGTTGTATAAGGTTGGCAACACTAGCTGAATACTACGTGCGTCAAATTCAGCACTGTCATTTCACAACTGACGTTTCGTTGAAACGCTTCGTTTTTGTGTCAGTTTCCCGATAGAATTTTTGTTCAGTCAAAATTCATCGATATTTTGTAAATTTTGGCGACAAAGGGTTGGAAAAAAGAGTTTCTTGCAGTTGCATCAAAATTCCAGTGTCAAAATCAGCAAGGTCGACGTATCCGAGTACACGCAAGAGCGAGACAGAAACTCCCTAGACCGCGACTGCCAACCTATTGCAGACGCCAAGCGAGCAGCCACTAGCACAGCACCGATTGCAGCGATCCTTCAGTGTAGTGTGCCCTACCGAACGACGAGCATCGGTCCCGTAAGTGTCCATTTCTATTCGATAGCTAGCACAAAACCTCTTTACTGCTTCTTGCCAGCGCCCATTTTCGTCTACTTCTAACAACCCATAAATACTTCATACGCGAGACTCTTTTCTCGCGTGTTTTGGTAAGTGCTTTTCAATCGACATTTTGCTTTGGGTAATTTTCCACGTTGGGAATTTTACATTACGCTATGCGAGGGCACGAGAGCCGTGTGTGTCTAGTATGCGTCATGTCGAGATTCTAGCAAATCTAGTGTACGGCTACAAAGGCCGTGCATGCGATATTTCTAGAATGTTGTGCCGCATTTTGTTTTTAATTGCGAATGCATTGGATTTTATGTTAGTTGTTCATGTAAATCCAGGTATTTGGTTAGTTTTTCGTTGAATGTGGAATCTTGTGTGGTGTGCTAGTCGTCACAAGTGTAATGTAATAATAATCGTATTCGTTGGGATGTAATTTTGCATGGCGTTCTTTGTGTGCAAACATTTTATTAATACTCGTCTCCATTATCATTAAAGCTTTGTGCTAAAAATTTACGAATGTACGACATTTCTATTCACTTTCTTTGTTGAGCTTTTCGCATTTGATAATATACATTCATTGTTTTTTAAACATTGTGTTATCATTTTAAATATTTTATTTATTATAAATTTGTACATGCCTATTAAATGATTATTTATTTGTACATTACAATGGCAATAGTCTGGTGTTTTTTATTCATGTTGTGAGTCTGCTGATAAATTTTGGTATTTCGGGGGTAGCCCGTCAGTGTTGGAGGGTGCAATGTACTCATTCTCCTCGAAGCATGCCAAGCGACGTCTAGACACTTGAAAAAATTGTCTTTTTGCAAACAAATAAGAATAACTAATTCCAAATTCAACTATTCGGAATAATCCCAATACTCGTTTTGTTTTACGCTTGTTGACACTTGTCCCAAGTCGGGTTATTGTTTTCGTCGTATTTTAATTACTGCTTTATGTGTTTGTTGTCTCTTATGTAGCCGATAACACAAAAATTCAATGGTGCAACTTGTCGCATTGTTAGTCAATCATTCATCGTCTTGAACATGTGACTAATCAGATTTAATGTTTCTGCGAATTAGTTGTTTACTTAAAATTCATTTGTTTTATTTGTTGGCAAGGATATGGTTTCTCCAAGTGATCGTGAAAATAGAGAATACTCGTGTATTTCCTAAAATAGATTAAACAACTAGTATCCATCCATTCATGTTCTGCGGAATTGTTTGATTCATGCTTTATAACTAACGTTATATAAACTAAACTGAACTCGATGTTGAGCGACGCGTGTATAGTGCCGTATCTATGCAACATATTTTTTTCTGTGTTAGCTTCATGCTCCTGCTAAATGAGTGCTTTAAACTTGACCCACATAGCTGCACATCGATGCTTGGCATTCTTGCATTTGTTTCCCTTTCGGATATGTTAAAATGCAGTAATAACAATTCGCCCACATCTCTGCCATTGTCACACACAGAGTTTGAATTAATAATAATTTTACAACTTTTTAGTTCGCGAGTTAGTCTTATACAGTCTCTATTAATAATACATGCTCTGTTGAGGAAACAAAGGTATGTGTTCAACAACCTTCTGTATTCATCGTTTTTGTTGTAATTCTCGGAGACATCCTTGTTGGTATGTGCTCGCGGGGCCTTGAATTTGACCTCTCTCCCCTAACGTGCGCGGCGGTCGCGCTCTGCACTCTTGCGATCGTGAATCATAAGCCGCGCGGCGAGTGAGCTGGTCATTAACCTCGCTCCTTGTGTTTCGATGCTCCTGTATCTTCGTACTGCTCTTTTCGATTGGATATGAATGTTGGACTGCTGCTCCTGCGTTTCAGGTCCTGTTTTAGCAAAACAAGCTGCAAATTTCAAAATTCCTGCTTTGATGTTTAATCCCCTCTCGATAACATTCATTAGACACCTTATCAAAGTTTTCCTCTTGTTTCAGATTTCTTAGTGGACCAAAAACGTGGTGCTCGACATAACCGAAAGTTAAAGTGCCTGCGCGTGAGAGATTTTCAGTCGGTGGTACTCAACCCACCACGACGGAGTGCCCCAGGCAAACGGGGCCACAAGCTCGTGTTTCGGGGAAGGAACATATTCCCCCCGCCAACCGACGCTGGGTCCCTCCATCAACATTGCGACACAAAGATGCAACGACGTCGAGTGAATCGAAAAACGACCTCGTCTTCCGTAAGGTTCGCGGCATTCTTAACAAACTTACGCCAGACAAATTTAAGAAGCTGAGCGATGACCTTCTCCGCACTGAGCTCTCATCGGGCATTATACTAAAAGGCGTTATACTCTTGATCTTCGACAAGGCACTCGATGAGCCCAAGTACTCGTCTATGTACGCACAGCTGTGCAAACGGCTATCCGAGGAAGCACCCAACTTTGAACCGCCAGATCACCCCTGCACGTTCCGCCTGCTCCTGCTTAACAAGTGCAAGCTTGAATTCGAGCATCGTTCCGAGATACTCAAGCAGTATGGAAGTAGCGAGCATGGCTCGTTGGAGGACGAAGAGCGCCGCCAACTTGCTAAGCGGAAGATGTTGGGCAATATCAAGTTTATCGGCGAGCTCGGCAAATTGGAAATCTTGTCGGAGAATATCTTGCACAAATGTATACTGGAGCTGCTGTCCACGCATCGCGGCGACGATCCATCCGAGGATCTCGAGTGCCTGTGTCAAATCTTGCGGACCTGCGGCCGCATCTTGGACACAGACAAGGGCAAAGGACTGATGGATCAGTACTTTAACCGCATGTCAATGCTGGCTGAAAACCAAGACTTGCCACCGCGCATTCGCTTCATGCTGAAGGATATCATCGACCTTAGGAGGGACCATTGGGCGCCTCGTAAAGTTGCCGTCGTTGAGGGCCCTGTGCCCATACACCAAATTCGCCCTGCTGATGATGACCGACCTAGCTTCCGACGTAATGATCGCAACGATCGCGATCATCGTGGCGACCGCGATAACGATCGTTCTGCCGTGACCGACTTCTTCCGACACCAGATGAAGACTCGATCCGGCATCGACGATATTTTCATTGGGACTAGTTTGAATTTTACCTCCTCCACCACCAATTTGATTCCCACCCACGGCTTTGGCTCCAATGGCTTTGGGGGTGGTGGCGGCGGTGGCAACCGTGATAGTGGCTACCGTGGGCATAACAACCAACGCTCTGGAGGATTCAATAATTTCAACAATCAACGCGGTCAATACAAACATAATCAGAATAACAGCAGTAATCAATATAACAATCGTAAGTATTGATTTTATTTGCATGACTAATCTCAAATCAAAACTTTCATTGACTCACGAATTCATAACATGTTCGTTTCCTTTTCAGAAACTAACAAGGAGTTACCTCCTCGATTCAAGAGAAATCTTATTGTATCAAAGGAACAGAATCTTAATGACCTCGAACTTCGTCCAGCGCCGAATTCCATGTTCTTTAGCAAACCTTCGGTGAAAACTCAGAATCTAATGAATGCTAAGACCATCGAGCCTCCTCTTAACACAAATACTCCAACCGTCACACCAAAACAACCCCCAACACCTCTCCTCTCCAAGGAACCACTGCCGATCAAGCCTGTTCCCACTGACAAACCTAAACAGCAGAAGAAAGAAAAAGGTCCCAACAAAGAAGAAGTTTTAAAGAAATTCGCTTCGATCAGTGAAGATTATGCTAAAGGTGATTCTACTCTGCAACAGGCAGTGGAAGGTTATCGTGAGCATAAGGTGCCAGACAAATTCGTTAAAGATGCACTTCTTAGTGTTCTCAAGACAATTGCGCTGGAGAAAAACGCCGAGGAAAAGTCGAAATTCATCGAATTGTTAGCAGAATTGAAAAAAGATGGGCACTTTGTTGCAGGTGTTGTGCACGACTCCTTCAAAGCTTTATGTAATCTCGTTGACGAGTGCGAAAACGAGAAGGAGAAAATCACATCTGCATTGTCCGGCATCTTTGCTGCTGCTTACAATGAGAAACTTCTTACATTGCAGGACATCGCTATGTTCACCGAACACGGTGCTTATTACCCTCTGTTCGTAGACACGCTCCACGAAATCAAGCAGCTGGTGGGTGAGAAATCACTCAGTACTGCTTTCAATGACTCGAAGATTGCGTTGCTCGCACAGATTCCTGAAAACGATCGTACTAAGGAAAGACTTGCACAGATTCTAGAAGAGAAACGACTGACATTCTTGTGCCCAATGTTACTTTTGGAAGCTGATTTGGCTAAGCAATTGCAGACCGATCCGAATCCACAACAATTTTATAAATGGATCAAAGAAAATTTGGGCTCGATAGATTTTGCCGAACCTGGATTTATTACTGCACTCATGACTGTTCTGCTCAAATATATCACGCAGGTATAATTTTATTTCTTCAATTATTTGTTGTTCTTTTTTGTTTCGTTTGATGCAATTGAGTTTGTTTTATTGATTTATTATTTATGAATACAGGAAGCGTTGGTGGAATCCGGAGGTGACGACAAGGCCATCACTGAGAAAGAAAAACAACTGTTGGATCGTTACCAACCGATCTTGCACGCGTTTCTGCACGAAAAACCAAATCTTCAGTTGATTGCCATTTACGCTCTGCAGGTGCATTTCTATTCACTCAGATTCCCACGCGGGCAATTGCTAAGGTGGTTCAATGCGCTATATGACTTATCTATCGTTGAAGAAGAAGCTTTTCTCACCTGGAAGGAAGATATTACTGATGTATATCCAGGAAAGGGACAAGCATTATTCCAGGTAAATAAATATTTGAAATTTTTGTCTTAATTGAATTTTTATTCATTGTGTTTTATTTAGTTGACATTGAAAGACAAAGTATTAGGAATAATAACATTAGTTGTACATGTATATTATGCAAATTTAGTAGATTCACTCACTATCTCGGTCTTATTAGTTCTAATAATGGATATCATCTCATTTAAGAACTTTTCACGAAAGTTGCTTAGAAAATGGCGTCAGTTTTGTTTCTTTCGTGATTTTTTCTTATTCAAATTTTGATTTTATCAATCTACAACTGAAAATACAAAAAAGTGAAATATCCATTGTTAGAACATAATTTTTCTAGTTAGTAGTTCATCAAGAGAACAAACATTTGGCTTAATAAACGAAATGTTTATAGGTAAATCAATGGCTAACATGGCTCCAAGAAGCTGAGTCCGAAGAGGAAGAAGGCGACGATTAGAAAATCCTGTACTTCGTTTGCAATTAAGATAATGATACAACCAGCTTGAGACGCCACTTTGTGTGCCGTTTCCCCTTTCATTCACATATTCGAAGAGACGGAGACTTACCTACAATTAATTACAACACAAACGCGTCACTTAGAAGCAAATCAATATTTTTAAGTTCTAAGTATCTCATCCTCAGTCTTTTATACTGCAACATTACTGTATCATTTTGGTGTCAAACAGATGTTTATTTAAGTATTGCAATTAGTAAAATGTCCTTAGGTGTAGTTTATGTTCAATATGATGGTATATGCAATGCCAGTTACCTACTCTATTCATCGAATAATGTCTCGAACAAAACATTATAGACTACGTATCGTCATAATTAGGCAATTCAACACTTGCCTACGTAGAAAAGATTAATGGAGTATCACGGCAACATGGCTCTGCAGAGCGTACCGAATTTAGTAAAATTGTACATTAAGATGTTATTATTTTTACTTATATAATTAATTACGTGTGGAATGAATGGTTTTTATAATAATTTTTTAGACAGATGAAA
The DNA here is from genome assembly GCA_030556245.1 of Falagria sp. GC000072. NCBI lineage: Eukaryota > Metazoa > Arthropoda > Insecta > Coleoptera > Staphylinidae > Falagria > Falagria sp. GC000072. Next base: position 3,139 of record JASKGN010010985.1, on the reverse strand, counting down.
GGACAGTAGGCAGTGATGTGTTAGATCTATAAGTGTCTTGCATGATTGCTTTTCCACAGAATTAAATATCTATTACATTATACACATACAATATACACATAACATTAGAAGATAAACCATGCGCGTTTTTACTAAGATATTTAAAAAATCAAAAAAAAAGAGAAAAATAAAAATCGCTACTAACAATAAAAAAATATCATTAAAACATGTTCATAAGTCCTTTTGACATCGTATATTGAAGAACAATTGTCTATTATAATTCTTATATATGTTTATAACAATTATTCACAATTAGTACCATTCAATCTCGATGGATTAAATATTCATTAATTATTACATGACTGTAAAATATTACTATTTAACTATATACTAACTCACAACCAATGAAAATGTAAACGGTATAATTTTCTTTTTAATTTGAGGAGTAGTTACGATTTTATTCTACATGATACCGTAAATTTTTATAATATTTATATAATTCGTTGATCGATCAAGAATATTTGTAAAGGAGTGTGAGATGATGAAACTATGGACTATTGTTTAAGATGCAGTTTGATGTCAATTTACATTTTAAGTTTAGAAAAACAAAAAAAGAAAGTTAATTTTTTATTTAAATTCGCTGTATACACTTAGCTTAGAAATTCATCACCATCAATAAAAATGTACTCTGTGTACTATCACCATCCAGATATTTTCTTATTTATTTAAGCAACGATTGTGCATTCTTTACAGAATTGTTGTCGAAATTGCACTATCATAAAGTTTCGGCCTAATTTCAGCTTATCTTAAGTTTTGTGAGTTTGCAAACGCCCATAAAGATTTGTTAACATTTATGGCCCAGACAGACTTCAAGGATAAATTATTATGTAAATACAATCCTTATATAAGTAAGTAATTTATTTAAAAGTGAACATACATAAGTTTTTTAGATTAACCTTAAAATTTGTTGATTATTTCTCTTTATATTTTAATTTGTTTAGATTTTAGTTAAATTCCAAATTATAAGCAATATGTCTATGAAAATTATAAATCCAATAAAGGCAGCAATGAAATCCATAAGAAAGGAAAAGAAAAAGGAGGACTCATAGTAAGTAAATAAATATTACATTTAAATGATCGGAAACATAATATTTTTTAAAAGTTGTTTCAGGGGTAAATACGATATAGCAGTTATTGGGGGAGGCATAATTGGTGTAGCAACAGCACGAGAGTTATCCAACCGTCTAAGAAATTTGAAAATGGCAGTAATAGAAAAGGAGAACCAATTAGCTGCACATCAGAGCGGTCACAATAGTGGCGTTATACATGCTGGTAATACTAGTTATATTTTTCTCAAAAAAAGAAAACACAAGATTTTAAAATATTTTAGGGATATATTATAAACCATGCTCCCTTAAGGCTAAACTTTGTGTAGCAGGAAGTAAAATGATGTACAAATATTGTGAAACAAACAATATTCCTTTTAAGAAAGTTGGCAAATTAATAGTGGCAACAAATAAAAAAGAAGTTAAAGGTTTAGATGAACTATATGAGCGTGGCATTCAAAATGCTGTTCCTAATTTATCATTGATTGAGGGATATAGGATACAATGTATTGAACCAAAGTGTAAAGGTTTAAAAGCTATTTGGTCGCCAGTTACTGGAATAGTTGATTTTGCAGTAGTAACAAGATCATTTGGTCAAGATTTTGTTAAAAATGATGGCTATATTCATTTAAATTTTGAAGTTGCAAATTTTTGTGAAAGTGATGATCCGGAGTATCCTGTTGGAATTTATTCTAAAAATAACAAAGAAATAAATGCCAAATTTGTTGTATGTTGTGGAGGGTTGTATTCAGATAAGTTGGCGATGATGTCTGGATGTTCAGAATTTCCAAAAATAGTGCCCTTCCGTGGAGAATATTTAATGCTGAAACAAAAACATTCTAATCTAGTTAAGACAAATATTTATCCTGTACCTGATGCAAGGTTTCCATTCCTTGGTGTACATTTTACACCAAGAGTAGATGGTTCAATATGGTTGGGTCCAAATGCTGTATTTGCCTTTCAACGTGAAGGATATAAGTAATAATTTGTTTTTATCAGGAATATTTCGTTTTAGAATTGAAAATTTACATTTATTTTAGATGGTCAGATATTAATGCAACCGAATTAGTAGAGGCTATTAAATTTAAAGGATTTAGAAAACTCGCTAGGAAATATTGGTCACCTGGAATGAAGGAAATGGTTAATTCTGTTTTCTTAAGTCAGCAAGTGAAAAACTTGCAACGTTATGTACCTTCCTTGAACATTAGCCAAGTCCAACCAGGTCCTGCAGGTGTTAGAGCACAGGCATTAAATCAAGATGGAGAACTTGTTGATGATTTTGTTTTTGATTTTTGTAAAGAAGGCTTTGGTAAAAGAATATTCCATTGTAGAAATGCTCCATCTCCTGGAGCTACAAGTTCAATGGCTATTGCTAACATGCTAGCTGACGAAGTAATTAAAAATTATGAGAAATGTTAAAACACGGTTCTGATATATTTTAAATTTTATTTGTGGTTCTTGGAAATTTCTATAATTAGAAATTTCTATATATTTCTATAATTATTGTTGTATTATGAATATTGAGGGGAATAAAAAATTACTAGTTATACTTAAGACTATAAATACATAAATTGCATATTACATTAATATGATATTAATGCCCAGTTTCTCCACCGCATCTTAAGATCATTTTTTGGAAATGAAATTTTAGAATTTTAGATTGGAAATCAACTAAACAACTGGTTAGAGCAAAAGAAGGCCTAATTTGAGTGATTACCAATCTTGGACAAAGCTTGGACAAATTAAACTAAGAAAATTGTCACTAAAAGTATTAAGCATAGAACCTTAAGTATGTATTCCTAATTTATTATCTAATTATAAGTATTACATATGCAAGTGTCTGATAACTCCCAATATTGTTTTAGTAGACAACACATGATTGTTACTGATTGATTTAATCTAGAATCAAACAATGAACTGAAGATATTGATAATGGTAAAGTTAACAAAGAGGATTATTTGAGAATTAAGTGATAAAAAGATGTACAGATGGGCAGTAAAGTCATTTCATTGAGGAATAGCAATTGGAATTATCAGTAGAGAAGATTTTAGTTA